>OMNN01025881.1:0-13443 GCA_900302755.1 Chromis chromis
AAAACTATGCAATAAAACTAACTTCTAACCATGTATTTCAAGTATTTTAATCCACACTAAGGAATCTGAACAACTTACCCTTCAAACAAACAAACAGCATTCCTTCAACTGGAATCCAGATCATTAACTAGAGATGCAGTCAGTAAGTATTTAGTTTGGTTTGGTAATACTTTTCCTCCACACTTAAAGGATATTTTGTTTGTTTTCATTTGTATTTTATTTTATTTTCAGATGGAATGTACTATGCAGACTATGCATGCATCAATTTATCTTCATACTACTTCTGTACGAGTTATCCTCCATAGGCTACCTGTATATATGTAAATTCACCATATCATAACTGTACTTATCCATATGTAAATTTCACTGTCATAATGCACATATCCATGTGGGTTCATCATGCCTGGTGTATTGTCTCTGTGAGACCTTTTTTTATTATTATATCTTTATTTTTTAGCCCTGTTGTACTTTTGTAATTCTTGTGCTTCTTTCTGCCTTATCTATATCCAGCTGCTGTATGTGAATTTCCCCGGCGAGGGATCAATAAAGTTTATCTTATCTTACACAAGCAGCAGAACTGTATATTATGTATTGGGAGGGATGCATCACTGGTGTAACTATGCACTGTAGCAGACAAAGAGAAAGGTATGCGTGTCCATGTTCTGCTGTGTTTTAGGAGACAAAAGACAAGACTTAGAGGTTACAGCTTTAAAGCTCAGTGGTGCTATACTTAGGCATAGCAGTGCTTTGACATAAATGCTAACATGCTAAAATATAATGGTTACCATGTTAACCATCTTAGTTTAGTCCAACATAAAACATTTAGGAATTAATGCTAAACAGTAACAGAGTATGTCATTAATCTTACAGGTATTTCATGGTCATAAACCAAAGTGTTGTAAAATGTTACATGTTGGCCTCATGATGGTGCTATATAAAAAGCCGAGATAACCAAAGTTATATACTATTCATTCTCAGGGGGCATAAATGTCTCTCCAACAGATGTTACATGTCACTAAAAAACAAAAACGCTAAAAGGACAAGGGATCACCAAAATCATTAGGATTCATCAGCAGGGAACCATGAATATCTGTGCTAAATGTCACAGCTATTCACCAAATAACAACTGCCATCTTTATGGCCCTTGGACAATTTGACTAAAAAACAGAAATTTCTAACTATAGTTGATTTGTTTTTAAAAAAAAAGATGACATTTCCTGGCAGCTATTTTAGTGATGAAGTGCCCATCAATGTACTAAATAGTTTTAAATCTTTCCTATCTTATTAGAATTCAAATATTATCGTTTGACTGCTTGGGTCAGTGACTCATTCATTCTAGTCATGTGTCTGTATTAACTGCATCCATTAGTCTCTTTGCAATGCCACATGCGCATCATAAGCATTTATCCTGGCTTTAGTAAATCCATTTATCCGTGAATTCGTAACTACATAGCTTTGTCAGGACTATATATAGCAGGCCAATAACTAATGAAAGGACAAAAAATGTATCAGAGGCAGAAATGGTCGGATGAGCTCGGTGCATTAACGCAGAGATCATGGGAGTATATTTATGCAATGTGATTCGAGTTACAGTTGGTTCCCTGCTGATAGTCTACAGGATTTTCACTGTATGCCATCACAAAGCAGATATACTACACAGTCGACAATGCATTTTTGCATCTTATCTGTGCTCTGCTCATTTTCCGCTTGAGGAACTTGGGAAAATTGACTTAGAATTGCTCCATGCAAAGTAGCTGCACTTTCCACTCACATGGTTAGACACAGGGCATCGGAGTGTGGCGCAGGTATGCATGCTTTTCATCAGAGACCCTGAGCGTCCATGCTGAAAATAAAAAAAACATCAGCACTCATGCTCTCATTAATGTTCTGAAGTGTGTAGAGGAATTTAGGATGCAGCTTCTTTCCTGTAGAGACAAGAAAATGCTGTGTTTGCTAGAGTACATTAATGGATTATGTAGCAGAAGCACTACCGCGGTCTCCTTTTGGAAACATTTCTTGTAAATGCAGGTACAGTTCTTTGAATTTATAACTTAATCTAGATTCAGAAACAAATTCCCACATTGCCCTTTTTTTTTTTTGAACAGTTCACTCTTTGCACCAGTGTCAGTATAGTTACTTGATTAAAACCCTGAATGCATCGACACACTGCATAAATATGTACTAGTTTCTTGATGTGTGTGTGTGTGTGTGTGTGTGTGTGTGTGCTTGTCCTCTTTAGATAAAGAGTGGTAGCGTGCAGCACAGCCACATCCATCATCATAATTTCACATTTTTTTAGGGAATAAAAATGGTAATTTGGAAGCAAACACTGAGTAAACAAAGTTCTGAGGAAGTGAAGAAGCCTGTAATACAATTCCATTTGCATTTCATACATCTGTTTCCATGACAGGTACATACAATTCTTTATTTTTGCCTTACAGAGCTTTCTCTGAATGTTAATTCTGCCTTGCTGTCAAAAGCTTTGTGAGTAAAGGTATGTAGAACTGGACTGTCTGAAACGCTCCTAATGAATAATTAATTGGTGCCACTGCAGTTAGGGCATAATTTACCTCACTATTTCCCAGTGATTTTATTAAAGGCTGGCGCTGGCTGGCCAGTCAAGTTGGAATTCATGCAATATTCATCAGAGAAAAGATACATGGGACAACAGCTCATAGCCTGAGGATTTATTTGGAAAAAACAACAATGACATCAACAAATCTCTTGTAAAATCCTGGCATGCTTCACAGCTTCTCCAGCCTGTGCGTGGCGGATTTGTGGCAACCTTTCTGCAGAAGGCCAAATGGCTTGAGAGGAGCTGTTCTCATACCTCATAATGCCACGGCAGCCTCCAGGGAATAAGGCAGGAGAATGGTGGTGCAGGGCAAGGGAACAGTAAACGCACCCCATGCTGTCCTGTATGTGTAGTACATACTGTATCAGCCCCCAAAATGCTCACAACATTTCTACATATTGGGGACTAGAATGGTTTTGCTTCTGCTACAACTGGCACTAGTAATAATAAGAATAAGAATTTGTCATCATCAGGAACAAATAATAGCCCTTAGAACTTATTTTCTCGATCAGCCTCTTACCATGAATACAAAGTTTTAAGTCTTTTTGTCATTCTAACAAATGTATGTCTTGTCTGTTTTTTTTTTGGTTTGGTTTGAGGAGACCAAGGGTAATGCTACATAGTCCTGAGCCAAATCAGAATTTAGCAACAGTGGAATCAAGATCTATAGATCTACATTAGTCCAGTTTGTGAGTTTAACCACTGGTAAATAATACCTTCAGATATTTTTTAACTTAAATTTTTGCGTATTTAATCATAAATGTTTGGTTATATGAGGAGTGGTATCTCTAGCGTTTGCAGATGATGTTGTTCTGTTAGCCGCATCCAGCCATGACCTTCAGTGCACACGGCGGTTTGCAATCGAGTGAGAAGTGGCCAGGATGTGAATCAGTATCTCCATGTCTAAGGCCATGGTTCTTTGCTGGAAACGGGTGTATTGCTCCCTTTGGGTTTGGGGTGCGTTGCTGCACCAAGTGAAGGAGGTGAGGTATTTCCGGGTGTTGTTCATGCTCGATGGAAAAATGGAGCATAAGATGGACAGGCAGCTTGGTGCAGCATCAGCAGTAATGTAGGCGTTGTACTGGACCGCTGTGGTAAAGAGAGAGCTGAGCAGGTCAACAGCTCTGAGTAGTGACCAAAAAAATTAGATCACAGATACAAGCAGCCGGAATGAGTTTCTTCTCTAGGGTGATAGGGATAGGGTGAGGAGCTTGGACATACGGAGGAAGCTCAAAGTAGAGTCGCTGCTCCTTAACATCAAAAGGAAAGCCTGTTGAGGTGGTTCAGGATTAGGATGCCTTCTAGACGCGACTTTCTTTGGATGTTTTTCAGGCATGTCCAACTGGGAGGAGACCCCGGGGTAGACCCAGAACACGCTGGAGGGATTATAGATCTCATCTGGCCTGAGGATCTCCCAGGAGGAACTGGAAAACATGACCTGCTTAGCCTGCTGCCACCGCAATCTGACCCCAGATGTGCAGAAGACAACTGGATAGATTTTTATTGCTCTAGAGAAATATATCAGATTTCATTTTTCAGTAGTTGTTTTTTGCTAGCAAAATTAGCTAGGTTGACAACCCTTTCCTTCCGCAGACCGCTTTGTACACACCAACCATGCAAGACATACACACAGAGCACACATTTGGAGTTCACATTTAGTGTCTTGTTTAAAGACACTTGAACATGTTGGCAGAATACACCAGGGATAAAACCATTAATGGTAAATGGTTTGCACTTATATAGCGCCTTTCTACCTTAGTGATACTCAAAGCGCTATACAACGTTTCCCATTTACACACACATTCATACACCAATGGCAACAGAACTTCCATGCAAGGTGCCTGCCTGCGATTGGGAGCAATTTGGGGTTCAGCGTCCTGCTCAATGACATTTCGGCATGTGGAAAGACTCGAACCGCCAACCTTACAATCAGTGTACATACCACCTGAGCCATAGCCACCCCTAAATAATAAACCTGTTCCTTTAAGAGCCGACCCACTCTACTACCTCAGCTAATGCAGCTGATAAAATGTTTATTCTGTACTTTCTTTATAGTACCAGCCTCTAAGACCATGAAAAACTTTAGAACTACCACTGTTTTATGACATTTTATGACCTCTTTTGTCCTGCAGTGAGACACAATTTCAGGTTCTCTGGTTTATACAATACACTGAGCTTTTAATGTCTTACCTTCCTCATAATAACAGGTACACCACCACTCATAATGCTTACATACTACTGCATCAATAACCAACTTTCATGCTGCTTCTTCTTCCACATCTTGCTTCAATTTCCCTGCTTGTGCTAAATACATTTTTATCATATCTCGTCTTTTTTTATGAAGTGACACAACAAGGTCCCAAGTTTTTCAATATCAGACCTGCCGTGATAAATCTCATCAAAAACTGGCCTCGTATTTTGTTCAACGAGTTGAAATCCAGATTTTATGTTGTGCGACAAACAAACGACCAAATGCAGCTTTTACGACTAACTTGCACTCGTGAACAAACCCCAAACCCTCCATACACGAAGCACCACGGGCCACAACAGTGTTTTAATGCAGTGAACATCTGTATGCAGGCAGGAAAAGGTTCGGCAGGCAGGAGAGATGAAATATTCATCAGTTGCTGTCTTTTGACAATGAAGCTACATGACAATGGTCTCACTTTCAAATGTCTGAGGTGCACAAATCTAAAAGGGAACTCACCTTACATAATTTTCACTTGTTTCATTCAGCGCTCAAGTGCCGAAGCAAAGTAGACACTTGAAATTTAACAGCACAATTAAACGTGAGGTTTGTCAATGACCGCGACAGAAAACACTGCCCTTGAAAAAGGCTCACCTGCAGAGATAAAACACATTGTATGTAAATATGGGGAAAGCAGCCCATGAATATTTAACTGCAATGTAGCGCAGAAGATAAAAATAATGCTTCCTTCAAGTGAGGACCTCTTTATGAAATCGGGGTAAAAGCTATTCTGTGTTATCAGATTTTCTATGAAGCCTAGCATTTCTTTTGGATTGCAGCATCTTTTATTTAAATGTCAGGATCTGGCTCTCTGGTGCTGGTGTTAGATGATGACTCCTGCTTTTCACGACCTGCTGAGATCAGGTGGATGAGTGGCACCCAAGAATTGGATTTGATTGAACTTAGCACACAAAAGGTCACTGTGAAAAAGAAAAATGCAGATTTTACACATCTTTTACGGTGGGAATTTTTCTCTGTACAAAATATGTTTTCTTCCATCAATAACAATTATACTGTGACCTTAAATCTATTCGATATCTGATGCCATCAAACAAGAGGATGAATCTAAATCTAGTTCAATCTATGTCAGTCTCTGCTATCGGTCTCTACAGACACTGACAGTCCTGATAGGTAATCTGACAGGTACTCCGAGCTGCATCAATGCCTGATGAGCTCAAGATGAATTTTTAAATATCAGACAAATAGCTGACACTGAGAAGGAAACAGTGTTACACTGAACATGAGATAAATATTTAGGATAGGTACAAGTAGTAGATTAATCAATTTCCAATTCAACATGTATACCTGACTGATTTTTTTTTTTCCTGTTTCGATTTCTTTTTTCTTTTTGCAAGCATGCCTATGGAAGAGATAAGACATGCTTATTGAATAGAAAGAGAGTCTCCTATTGAGTGCTGCATTATGTCTTGTTTGTAGCCTTACTGGGCCTGTGAGTGTCTTCAAGTTCATTTATAGTGAGACTTTTAAAGTTAGTCAGCCATAAGAATGTTTCTTTAGCCAAGTTGAACCTACAGGAGTTCCTGAAGGCTTTTGTAGCGTTTGCTGCTGCCACAAAGGAAATACATTTCTGATGAGTCAAAATGCCTCAAAAGGTTCCCCCACTGCCAAATGCAAAAACACACCTGGGACAAAATCTTATCCAAGGCAGCCAAGAATCAACAGTGTTGCAGATAATGAGGTACATGACAGGAGAAGTTTGCTTCTGTCATATTATTCTCGTTTTACTTTTAGTTCTTATAATCAGGCCTGCATAATACACCGATCAGGCATAACATTATGACCACCTGCCTAATATTGTGTTGGTCCCTCTTATGTGGTCAAAAATGCTCTGAACCATTGGGCATGGACAAGAAGACTTCTCAGGGTGTCCTATGGGATCTGGCACCAGGACGTTGGCAGTGATCCTTTGGGTGCTCTGGCTTGTGCAGTGGGGCCTCTGTCAATCAAACTTGTTCCACTGCATCCTGTTGATGCTTGATCAGAATGGGGTCTAGGAAGTTTGGAGGTCAAATCAACATCTTGGGCCATTGTCACGTTCCTCGAGATGTCCCTGATTGTTTGATGTTGTTGCCATGTGGTGGGGTGCATTTTCCTGTGGGGGTAGGCCAGTGACATTTGGGATTTCCATTTGCATGAGGGAATGTGCTTGTTCTGGGACAATGTTTATTTGGGTGTCTAAGTCTCATCAACACGGATGCCAAAATCCAGGGTTTCCCAGCAGAACACCACCTAGTACCAATATGATCAATGTTATTCACTTCACCTGTGGTCATAATGTTGTGGCTGATCGGTGTATACAAGCTAATAGGATGCTATATGGGTATATGCTATATGCCTCGTAAACATCAACTTCCATATCATCTGTTGGGGGTATGGATCCTATCACTTGCTCAGGAGTTGGCTCAGTTGCCATGGAGAAGGATCTCTGACAGGACATGTGAGCTCAGTAGCTGTGATGACTCCATCGCCCTTTAAGGATCCGTGTGAACTCATTAAGACGGTGTGATATGACTGAAGACTTTTGGAAATGCTAGACAGCGGAGCTTGATTAAGGATCAACAAAATGATTTTTTTGAGCCGCAAGAGGCTATTATCTCAGTAGTTTGTTTCAGTTCTTCTTATATTTGTGTTGGTGGTAGTTTTATTAACATTGCTCTGCCTCCACACCAGTGACAGTCAAGGTCAACGCCGTTATGTCTTCAGTTGCATGTCCATCTGACTCATTCTTGTGAAAACGATATATTGTATCCAGTGGCGCAAAAAGTGGGTATGCACTATATGCAGTGCATAGGGGAGCCTCGCTAGAGGGGGCGCCAAACGATGGGGGTGAAATTATTTTGAGTCGGCATCTTCTGTATTTCTATATGTATTTTCTATCACAGGACAGACAATCAAGCACACTCTCATTCACACCGACGGACAATTCAGAATAATCAGATAACCTCAGCATGTTTTTGGACTGTGGGAGGAAGCCGCAGTACCTGGTGAAAACCCACGCTGCACAGGGAGAACATGCAAACTCCACACAGAAAGATCCCAGGCACCCTAACCGGGACGCGAACTGAGGATCTTCTAGCTGTGAGGCGACGGTGTTAACAACCGAGCCACCGTGCAGCCCAAAAAAGAAATTAAAAAACACAATAAAGATAAAAATATAATAAAAACTTACTGTACACCTTTCACATGTACAGATAAGTACAGACATGGATATAGCATGATGGATAAATGTATCCAAAGTGTAGAACACACATGATGTGTAGAACTGTGCTTAAAAGTTATAAATACAAACTGTCTACATTGTGTTATTGCACTTGAAAGGTGTAGAGAGAAACAAAACTGCACATTTACAGGTACTTCTAGTCTTTAGTATGTTGTAATTTTGTTGCTCTGCTACAGTTTTATGTATGAGAGTCAAATCCTCCTGCAGATTAGAAGCTGCAAATGGGATGTGAGTGATCCTCCTTGAAGATATGGACTGGCTACAATGAATAATTTTAGGTATAGCATAATGTTCATGAACTGATTCATCTGAAAGGTTTGGGAAAAAGGGCATCAGGAGTCTCACTGCAAACACTTTTGATTTTCTATGAAGCGATGAGTGTCTATTATGTAAAACTATACCACACTTTCTTCAAAGAGTCATGAAAAATGACAGCAGTACCTGATTCATGTGCATATTTATTCAATGTTCTGTCATAATGTAACTCTACAGCAGGAAAAAAGGTACATATGCTTAAAAGCTTTTGAAACCAGGAACCAGGAACAGACTGAAGATGATCTGATGATGGCCCATGTTCTCAAACGTCAAAATCAGTCTGTCACCCACTAGTTTATCTGAAAAGACAGAATTCCACAGGGATTGTACAGTAAAATATTTCTCCACCGACTGAACTGAATGCACAACATGGAGTACTGTTATTTAAAGTGTTTATTTTGATACCTACTATTTCTTGAATAAGGCTTTGAAAGAAAACTGAAGATGACTTCAGATTTTATACCTTTTCCAACAACGTCTAACATATAAAACGTGTTATCTTCAGCACTGCTGTGGAAAAAACAGCATTACATTTGAGACTCCTGTGATAAATTTGACATCATCTGTCGGCAATCTTTTGTTCCATGTCTTTGTTGTAGGACCAAAGGCATTGCAATTAAAAGGTCACATGCTGTTGGTCGGAGATGTCACTGCTGATGCAAAACTTACATACTGTCTTGCAACTGCAGCTCCCGCGAGTCCAGCAAACAATACAAGCGTACATGCCTGCTCGCTGCTACAAGGAAGTTCTTTCTCTTCAAATCTCATATATTGACAAGTTTACAGCAGATATGGCTTATGACCATAAGAAAGCTTAGAGATCATGCTGTTCTCCAGCATGTACACACAAACATAGGATTTTAATGTAGAGACAGCGACTCAGTGAAGTATTCATTTATTTAAAGCCACACCAGGCACAATTTTAAGGTAAACATGCACCAACGTCACATACATTGCTCTGACAGATGCCTTCAAATTGTGAAAATATACATTTATCCTTATTCATCCAAATTTATTCTGGTGTTAAAGCTGAGTAAGAAATGTTTTCTGCATTGTGGAAGTTTATGGATGTTTATGGCTAACACTTAGGTGGCACTCTGTCTCCCTCTTGTGGCTCTTTCTCTTTTTTTGTGCTGCAATGCACTTTGAGGTCCAAACACTTGTCATATGCATCTCTCACAGTTCTAATGCCAGAATTTGTCACTTGTCCCCCATTCAGTGTCCTTTCACCATTATTGGACAATTCACTTTTAAAAATATCAGATGAAATTTAGCAGTACACCAAACTGTTTGTGAACTTTGAGGGTTTTTTCGTCATCATTTGCATAATTTTTCTAAACATTGGATCAATTTTGGACAAAGATTTATCTGTGGGGATTTAAGAAGTTTTTACTTGAATCAGCTGAGAAACAATTAGACTAAATGTATTGCAAAAAATAGCAAAGTTACAAGTAAACTGGATTCACAGAAGTATGGACTGATGCATTCGTTACATTGGTCTATCAGGATGAAACAAATGATCACAAGTGAAAGCTAATTAAGTCTACATAGCAAATATGACATAGTAGTTAATCCAGCAAACATAAAGTCTACAAGACTAAAAGTAAAAGAGTAAAATACACAACAGTCAATTATGACTTCCAACGTTGCATTGTCCATCAGTGTGGACACCTTAGCAGGTGTTACAGTAATGTGTACCAAAAGACAAGGCTACGACTAATTCCATTTAAATTTTCTGTGTTCTCAGCTGGCTTTCCACCACTATCCACGGGTACATCGACACTAAGGAGTCATTCAGGATTTTTATTTGGAGGTGAAAGGGTGTGTGAACTTTGCAGCTGCAGTTGGGCCTTCTGGAGAGCTGTGTGCAGTCACCGAGGCTAAGCTAGGTGCTGCTGGACGGTCAGTAAATCCCTTCAAATTGTGGCCTGCCTGCCTGTCCAACCACAATGTCTTATTTTCTGCTTCTACAAGTGTTGAATAGAAAAGATGTTAGGCGTGGGCGCTTAGATTTTCTAAAGGCACCTGATGGAGTTCAGGTGAATCACAACACCGAGTTATGTAACACATCTCTGTTGCTACTGAGTAATTACTAATGACTAATTCATTACCATTTTTCAAGAAAGTTGCCCAACAGATAATGACATAATGAATGGATTCTACATAAACAATCACAAAACAGCTATAATACCTACAGATAAGGTTCCAACACAGGTGGAAAGCAGATGAAAAATTGCCTCTCGGTATGTGCATACAGTTAAAACCACAGTTACTGATCAGTTTAACTGCTACAGAACTCTGGAATTGCTTTTCCAAGCAAACAAATGCTCACTGAAACATGCTGCTGGTGGGAGAAAGTATTCTATTTAATCCCACTGTGTTTCCATGTATGACCTGGGTCAGCGGTGAAAATAGAAATAGTATGCCGCCGCTTCCTCTGCAGACAGTACATGACGCAGCAGTGTCCTGCATCTTTAGTTACGAAAAGATAAAACTCATAGTGTCACAGTGCACAAGCTGCTGAGGGAACAACATGATCAGCTCTTGTGGGTTTTTTCAGTTTGCAAAAATTGCTAAAAGTAGAAAGAGGTGCAGCTGTAACGATAATGAAAATGAAATTTAATATTTTTAGAGATCCAACAGCCAAATAGTCTCGTGTCACTTCACCAATGCTTCAGTTATGTAGTAAATGAGTTTTAAAAAACCGTTCAAGTAATTCCTCATCACATCCCTAAATTACATCTCCTCTTCTCTACAGTGCAGTTTGCGACAGTTGTCATTTTATTTGGACTAAAATCAGTCTTTATAAATCAATATCCAGAGTTTTGTACATGTCATTTGCATTTATGTGCCTAAATCTTGTGCTCCCTTTGATGACTCTTATCTCCAACACCCTACCTCTAACAGACTCTGCCTGCTGTGCCTCCTGCTATGTTTTAAATAACCTCTGAGATCAAAAGATGACGACCTATCTGGTATCCAGATATGTGCTACCAAGCCTCAATCACAGAATCATTAAAGTGACACTTGTCTCTCCTGCGACTTTACTGCTGAAACCCTCAAAAAGCCAATAACCATTTCTGGAATGGTTTCAGCCATAAATTCAATATTAATACTTCACAGCATCTGAAAAGCATTGAGATCTCCATACGCTTTATAACTGTATGTGACTCACATTTTCCAGATAGGGTGGTGATGGTGGCAGTGATGGTGAAGGTGGCGATGTTGGCACGAGTGGGCGTTGTCAGAGAGATATCTCATTAGGCCGGGCAGACACGGACAAAGCCAGTCGACGCGCGACAGATTTTTAGGACAAGTGATTCAATCTGTAAGGTGGTTATTGCAAAAGCCGGTGTAGTCTGAATTGGATATTGATCCTCTTGGGGTAACGGCATGAAGCAGGTAGTAACTGCTGAACTGAGCCTCAATTCATTGAGAGTGAGCACAAGGACAGCCTTGGTGAAATTCACACAGCCGTTTGAGTACCTAAACTCCGGCTCGCTGCTCAAATCACAGCGTGCAGGCACAGAACAGCAGGTTCATACTGAGTCAAACTCAAAGAAAGTCTACACAGTAATATCCGAGAAATCGATGCTGAATGATTAATTAAGGAGAATTTAAAAATGGCCGCTTGTAGGATGCAAGCTGCAGATTGTCAAATAGGGGAGAGATATCAGAAGAGGCTGGGAAAAGTTTCCACATATTGATTACTGCAGTCTGCACATGATCTTTGACCTGTGATTAATAACAGATATTGCAGTATATAAAAACAACATTGCTTTACATAAGGAGGTGCAGTTCTTAGCTTGTATGAATAATAACATATTTACATGCCCTGTAAAATAAATAAATAAATTATATTTTGATCACAAATCATTGTTCGAATAGGTTAGAGTAAATGATTGCTACAGGCAGAAGACGTTAACAGGAGTTTGAAGGGTACAATCAGAGCCGTCGCAACGGGGTAGGCAACCCAGGCAATTGCCTAGGGCCCCGAGCTGAAGGGGGCCCCGAGGGACGGCTGACATGAGTCAATGTACTGCTGCTATAGACGCCTGCAACGACAAATCGAAACCCCCCCGCACAGGGCCCTTTCTGAGTTGTGGCGAGCTGGTTGCTAGGGGGCCCTGACAGACCGCTGATATTGCTCCATATCAGCGACACAACCTGAAACCCCCGTAGACACTGCAATGACACGTCGGGAATCTCCCTAATGGGGCCCCATTAGCCAGCATGCATAGACGTGCGGTCCTTGTTGTAAAACACAGCAAAAATGAAGTGAACATATCCGTCGGGACTAAGCATGTGGAGATTAATCGATACGAATCGGTATCTAGATACAAACATGCGCGATGCGAGTGTATCGATTCGCTGCGTGCCTGCATCGGAAAAACCCATGGTTGCATTGATTTTTTCATGGTGTATTTCATTCTATCCTGTGTTGCCAAGGCACATTGAATGCACCATCACTGCTTCACGTTTTGTTTTGAACACGGACGGAAGCCGGGAAGCACATTTCTACCGCAACAAAGTTAAAACAACACGGAGGTCCACGAGAGCAGCAGCAAGCAGCTAGAGGAGATTTAGACGCACCTAAAAAGTTCAAATCAGGCGTTTGGAACTAAGAAAGATGATAAACTTGACAAGACACATGCCGTGCTGCTAAACCTCCACTGGCAGTACGACAAACTGTTTACAGCAGCTGTCTGCCAAATAATAGTTTGCACAAGTATGCAAGTATCTGCATCATAACTATTCATCCTCTCCCCGTGGACCCTCTCCTTTATGTGCCACAATCCACACAGCGACAAAACTACAAAGTGCATTTGTGTTCATGCTCAGGAATAGCGAGCATGTGCGGAATACATAGATGCCGAACAGCGCGCATGTATAGAGCCGAGTCCTCCCAGCAGACTGCAAAGTAGTAAAACAGCTCATCTGGGGCTTCCACAGCCAAACAACGTGTGTCCCTGTAAAGGAATGTGATCAAGGTTCTACACCTCTGGTTTCTTAAACACCAGCATGAAAGCACACGCTAGATCTGCCAGCTGGTTTGGTTCAGTC
>OMNN01025885.1:0-13641 GCA_900302755.1 Chromis chromis
CAGATTAATGCTAAAACGTATTATATAAAACTTCTGAAGTATGTGACAAAAAATACTGAAACCTATCTACAAAAAAATAATAAATGCAACCAAAAATAAATATATAACACATAATTCTTAACACGTTGAGTATTTATATTGAAGTATTTGACAGAGAATGAATTTTATTGCAGAAACATATAACAAAAACATGTATATGTATATCAGCAGAAATATATTAC
Organism: Chromis chromis; assembly: GCA_900302755.1. Lineage (NCBI taxonomy): Eukaryota > Metazoa > Chordata > Actinopteri > Pomacentridae > Chromis > Chromis chromis. Next base: position 222 of record OMNN01025885.1, read on the forward strand.
AAAATATATGCTACTGCACAAATACACGACAGATTAAACAGAAACTTATATGTACACAAATATATGATGGTAAATATAAATTTGTATATTGATATAGACGTGTAGAATTGACAAACAACATGTATAATTATATGAATATTTGAGAAAATTAAGCAACAGTACGACAGAAAAACTATTTATTGCTACAAAGTTTGTTCCTGAACTCACCTGATTATAAATATTTAATCTCTGCAGTTCCTGCTCCGGTGATGGACCTCCATATTCGGCACTCGGACGAGACCTCGCTGAGCGCCATGTGGAGCCACGCCCCCTCCGGGTCACGTGACAGCTACTTCCTCACCATTGGCCACGGTAATGACAAAACACACCTCGGTCGGACGTAGACGTTGATTGATGATTGATTTTAGGAGTTCAGTATATCTTTATCCATCAAAAGTTTGAGGTGGATGGTTTCTCACTGCTGTACTTGCTTTTGGTTTGCAGGTAATGTCACCGAGGATACCAGGGAGGTGGAGCCAAACATGAGGGAGTGTACGTTCAACGTGCTCACACCTGGGAGACAGTATACCATCACTGTGATGACCAGGAGCAGGAAGCTGAACACCTCAGTGTCTGTTGAGGGGAGGACAGGTGTGTATTTGTCTCACCTTGTGGGGACAAATGTGGTCCAATGATGGAAGCACTATAACTCTGGTCCCCACATGGTGCAGGGAATAGCAGGTCCCCACAAGGTATAGGGAATGGTTGGTCCCCACATGGTACAGTGAATGGCAGGACCCCACATGGTACAGTGAATAGCAGGACCCCACAAGGTATAGGGACTAGCAGGACCCCACATGGTACAGTGAATAGTAGGACCCCACATGGTACAGTGAATAGTTGGTCCCCACATGGTGCAGGGAATAGCTGGTCCCCACATGATAGAGCACAAAGTTTATTCAAATTTACCAGATTTTCCATGAAAGTGTTAAATATTCAGGGTGTTATGTAATTAAAGCATTAAATTAGCTTCGAAAAACACATTACGGAATCCAATTAGTTAACTGTGTAAAATATATAAATGTGAGAAACTATTAAAACAATTAATCAATTCTTATTTTTATAACGAGATAATGTTATGAGGGATCATTCTTATTTCATAGTAGGATTTATCCCAAGTACACTTGTATTTAATGTCAGTTTTTGTGTCACATTTCATAATAAAAAGGTATACATTAGTGCAATGAGTGCATTTCCAAATGGTTTGATGACCATTTGCACAAATAATCTATTATAGTTAATATAATAATGATTTCCAATTAAATATTGAATAATAAAATGGTATTTTAAACAAGTTTAACAAGTGGTTTCATAAATGTACCGATGTATGACCTCAACTGTTTGTGTGTTTTGTAGTTCCGATGGCGTTGCGTAAAATCACTCTGAGCAACTCGGGAGTCGACAGCCTCCAGGCATCCTGGGAAAAACCACCAGGAGACGTGGACTCGTACGCACTGACTCTGCTGCGAGACAGGTGGGTCAGAATCTCTGTGTCCAGGATGCATTTAGCCTAGCTTAGCACAAACACTGGAAACAGGTGGAAACTGTAGCTGAGTTCTATCAAACAAACGATAAAGTCTTCATGTTTATTCTTGCCAACAGGTCAATTTAGTAGAAGTTAGAGCCTGAAGGAAGCACTTGTACATCCCTTCTTCTCAGCTGAATTGCTCTCAAAGTATTTATTGCAGTGAGGTGTAGCACATGTCAAATGAAATTTCACAAGTTGGCCTTTTCAACAATGCTAGTTGCTTGTGTATGCGACAACGTGTTAGTGAGAAAAATCATTTAGAATTTAGGTCAAATACACAGTGAAGTTAAGACTTATTATTACTAGAGATATTATAGTTTTAACTGTACCATACTGATCAAAAGACATTTCTGAGCTCTCTTTTCTCGTAGCCATGTTTGTGCTGTTTCAATAGAGGTAGAGGACTTTATGTTGCAGTGAAAAATGAGCCGACAGTGAGGAAAAATTTATCAGGAGCAAAAAATAAGCCTAGAAACTGCCTGGGGTTAGAGGGTTAAAGTAACACCAGAGTTGTATAGATGTATAACATGTTGGCTTTGCATCAGCAGAGAAAAATATATGTTGTTTAAGTGTTTTCACAACCTTCCTCTCCTCCACAGTGTTGTGGTTCAGAACTACAGCGCTCCAGCTGGTTCTTCTTCTCTGCTGCTGAATGGTTTGACGCCTGGCGCCCTCTACAGGCTGCATGTCGTCACAGTCAGTGGAGGGCTGCAGTCTAAACCCACCAGTCTGGAGGCTCGTACAGGTGAGAAGATTTAACATGCGACATAACCGTCGATGTGCAGTCTGAGCTGGTATTAACCCTTTAACTCATCGGTGACACGTTTGGGCAAGCACACTTTGGAATACCATAATTATGTCATGGTTTGCGCTATCGGAAAAAATCTAACGGATTCCTGGGGGGGTACGAATGAAATTACCGTAATGACACTATATTGGCTGTCACACACAGCGGTGGAACGGAGAATGCCTGTACATAGTGTTTCCATTTTATGGCCAATTTTTGCTCATTTAGAGCCAAAGACTCACAAATTTGATTGTAAATAGTTTTCTACTTTTCAAATTTCAACTTTAACATGCAAAATCTGTCATTTATGCTCAGTTTCATAGTTTTTTCCCCACTAAAACACTAAAATTCAGTTTTTGTGTTTTTCTTCATGTTAAACCATCATTACTCTGATAACAGGCAGTAAATTGTAAATAACTGCCAGATATTGAAAGTTTCTCCTGAAAAAATGGGCAAAAGCACTCACAGGACATTTTCTGACCTTTTTGTAATCAAGATCAGAAAAGACCAGGTATTAAAAGGTTAAAACATATTTCTTAATTTTTGGTAAAGACTTTATTTTAGGAGGGCTAACTTTAACTCTAACAAGAAAAAAAAGAATATCGACTTTCCCCCCTAGCTTTTTAATTAATTTTTTTTTTTTTTACATTGCATCCAACAGTAAATCCCACAATTAGTGCCGTTCACATTGAAAGATTAGGACAAAGAAATACATTGCAATTTCATGGAGATAAATACTTCAAGTAGTTATAGTATAAATGTATTACTAAGTTAGCTTCTTCAGCTGAAGGCATCAAGCAAGATATTTGAAAAACCTTCAATTGCATGTAGTTTTATTATTAAGTCCTTAATTTCTAAAAAAGGTGCAAACATTTGCCAATTGACATTTCAAACTTTTAAATTTTAACTGAAGTCTTTGAAAGTTAAATAATTTTTCTGTACTTCAGTGCTTCATGTGACCATCCTCGTAGTTTCAATGGTAGCATCTGGACTTGGTTGAGTAGCTCCAAGACGTTCCACCTTCATCCAAGAGCCTCCTTCAGTTCTAAACTGACTGGTTGGGAGTTCCAGGTTTTATACTCTTCAGGATCCATTAACACTATTGAAGCTTTTGTCTGCTGTTATGTTATTATGCGAGTCGTTAGGTCATTCCCTCTCAGAATGAGCTTCGTTAGGACCCTTGTGGCCAGGTGAGAACGGTGCCAAAGAGGGTTGTTAGGTCGTTCAAACCCCATTGTGCAAGGGAACAACCTAACGCTCTCATTGGCACAAGTATGTATTTTATCACATTTATTCACTGCCTCTTTCGGTGTGTAGAAGGAAGCGATGAGATGTAGAAGAAATCTTATAACAAAAAAGGGGGAGATTGTTTACAACAGCAACGCGAACTGTTGTTGCTGCTCAGGAAGCCAGAAAAACTGTGAAGAAACACAGTCGCTTATGTAAGGTTGTTTAATTGTCGGTCTGTCGGGATCTTATTGTGTAGAGACAATATTCCCAAGCAGGACTTGTGTTGTTTCGCCTCAAACACGTTCAGCTGCTGTTAACAGGAAAACCTCAGTGACCCCGTCGACCAAACGACCAACAGACACCACAGGAATATTAACAGTTTACAGTCTGACTCCTGATTCCACTGAGGAATACTTAGGAGAGCGCCACCTATAATAAAGAAAATAAAGTTAACAGTTTTTGAGTTTAATGTTGAGTATTTTTTAATTAACTATATTACTATAGCTGATATTCTGCTGTGTTTACAAAATCCAAACTCGTTAACTGCAAACATATTTACTTGTTATTTACAACAACAGCTCCGTGGTTACATTTAAATTAAACTTTTTGCAGTTGAATTTGGGCTGAAACAGTAGCCTTGTGTAATAAGAGTTTTTCTTTTGGTTTTTCTACGTAAAAATTAAGAGAATTTCAGAAATGTATCTCCGCTAATACTTAATTCCACTTAGGTCATTATAAACATTATAATTAGTAACACACGTGTACAAATTCTTCTAACATCCAAGAACTTTAAAAGTAACTTAAGGTTCCTTCAACGCTTTTTATAACATTATAACATTTCTGCAATATAAGAACAACTTACTAAACTCTCAGGGAGGTGCACAGAGTATATAACTACTATATGCTGGAATCTCAACCCTATAGCTACTGGTGCTGCATTATTAACAATAATATCATATGTATATTGTTAACAGGACGTTAAATATCGTGGTTACCATCAATGCTGGTATTCTGGGACACTACCAGTTCAGACTTGGTTTTAGTGTTCAGGTTAGAATCAGGTTTTGGTCAGTCCATTAGCTGTGATGGTTACGGTGGGCTGGGGTCCTCACAAGGATAGTCATTATAAGTGTGTTATGTGATAACATCAAACGGTTTCTAGAACAATAGCTGAAATGCCAAAAGAAGGTTGGAATGTTCCACAGACACACAAAGACCCTCCCAGTGCTCCCAGTGCTCAAAGGCTTCCTGCCAAAACACACATTTTTTTATGCCTATCTTTGTGAAGACCTTTAGTGGCATACTGCATTCTCAGGCCCCAAACTCCAATGTAAACCTAAATCTTACCTGAACCCTTTCATCGAGTCAGAATCCTCAAACAGACCTTTGAAGCTCTGCTCCAGTAAAGGCCAGACAAAAATGCCATCACTGTCCACGAAGGTCATGACAAGTGAAAAGATCACGATGGTCCCCACAAAGATACATACGTTTGTACATTTATCTTTGTGAGGTCTATCATTCACACTGCATTCTCCCATTTAATTAAGTCTGATCCTTCTAACAGACCTTTGAAGCTCTACTCCAAAGAAATTTGAATTTCGTCACACCTTGTGTATGATGACAATAAAAAACATTCTATTCTAAAGAGAAAACCCGACAAAATGTCCTGTTTCCACAAATGTCTTCACAAGAGCTAAACCTCACTGCAGTCCCCACAAAGATACCTACACAAACAGTCACACACACACACTTTCCGGTCAGAGACCTATTGTGTTGCCAAAGAATGTCCTGGTTATTTTCAGGACACTGTATGTGTGTGTTTATTATTCTGCCACTAACCAATCAACTTTTAGCCTGGAGAAAAACAAAAACAAACCCCGCCTACAGCCCCACAGATAGCCTTTAGCTGGTCTATAGTTGCCATCATTGATGTGGCTGAAGGTTAGTGTTTTGGTTAACCAAGTTTGCACACGTTAAAATAAAGTTGACGTAGTTTTCAACTTTTTTTTTGTTTGTTTGTTTTAAATAAAAATACATGTATAATATTCCACCCATATGGCCGCCGTCTCACCGAGGCTTTTCTCTGGTATATGTGAGTATTTTCTTCATCATTATTTCACATGAAGAGCTTTGAAGTGACATATGTTGTGAATTGGCACTACAGAAAAAAACAGATTTGTACTGAAAATTTTAACAACTGCTGAGATGTGTAAAAAAAAAAAAGTAAATTTCCTGGTGGTCTGGAACCTTGTTGTAGGACACTGTCTGAAATGTAATTTTAGTGAGTTGGGTGTACCATGACTCTACAAGCTTCAAAAGACGGAGAAAACCCGTATTCTCTTCATACATGTCAGAAAATGTGTTGTAAATTAGCACCTGGTTGTTGCACCAGGTGGAGCCACTTACTGTTTAATACTGTAGACACCAGAGGAGGTGGTCACTTGGTCTATGGGCAGTTCATGTGTTTAACAAGTGAAGGGGCACCATGACAAAGACTTCTGTGACGACCTATAACCAGAACCAGTGTTTAAGGGAAATTAGGATCAACTGGGACTTGTGTTCATAGCAGCAGTGGACAAATGTCAAAAGGAATTATTATCCTGTGTGACAGAGGATGTAAACAAAGGATCAGGCTTAGAGGTTCGATACTGATCAGTTCAATAATGCCTTGATCGGGAGCCTATGTTCCCACATTCCTAAGATATTTTTCAAAATTATGCCCTATGTGTGGATGTCACAAACACTTCAAGCAAATAGATGGCCAATCAGAAATTCCAAACAAACAAGAGACCAACGTGTCACAATGGAAAAACACCGGTTTACCTATTTACATGCAAGAAACAATCGTTTTCTTAAGATAAAAACAGGTTTTCATGTAAATGAGTAGAAATATCTACGTTTTTCCTTCGTCTAAACGTGGGAACATAGAGCTGACCCCCCTTGATCAGCCTCGAACACAATCTGTAAGATCTAATCGGAACACCCCTTTTGTTTTTATTTCATGTTTTTAATTTTGTCTTATGACTCATGCAAAGCGTCTTTAATACCACAAAAGTCCTGCATCATAACAGCGGCCATCTTTGACTTTCAGCGCCGGCGTCGGTCTCTGAGGTGACTGTTGCTAACGGTGGCAGGTCAGACGCCCTACAGGTGTCGTGGCGTCCTGTGGAGGGCGTCGTCGACAGCTACCTGGTCCGTCTTCAGGACGGGAAGCGAATCGTCCACACGTTGCCGTTGTCCCGCTCCTCGCCGCCTGAATGTTCTTTCAGCTCGCTGGTTGCCGGGCGGCTGTACTCGGTGGTCATAGTGACAAGGAGCGGCAACCTGGAGAACGCTACGACCATCCAGGCTAGAACACGTAAGAATACGCTGCATGTCTGAAAGACTTGTGTTTACCCTTTAGATTTTATGTTTTGGAGCTAATGTTTAATTTACATTTGTGTTTACAGCTATATTTTGTTTTTTAGCATTTATTTGTGAACATTTCTCCAAATAAAATATAGATTACAAGTTTTGGTCTGTATGTTGTAGGTTTTAAAACATACTGTAGTTTGGTTCCACATGTTCTTTTTGTTTCTGTGTTGCAGAACCTGCCACTGTGCAAACTCTAACAGCTGGTCACTCTGCAAGAGACGACTTCCTCAAGGTGTGTCAGTATATCAGCATTAAAATGAGCTGGATTTAGAACAGAAACAGAAAAGTGAGGTCTTTGAGATTCTCCTGAGTGGAGCCAAACAGGACTACACAACTGAGTTGATATGACTAGCAAAGCTGAGGTTGCTGCCATCCTGTTGTTCTCTCACATTGTTTACAAACTAGCAAAGTACACTCATATCCTAGACTCCCCATTTTATGGCTTTAACATGACATTTTCTGACACTTACCTCTCTTAGAACATGTCAGGTCCCTTCAAATGGATGTAGTCCAAAACAGACTAAATGTCAAATTGTATGCCAATATGTTATTGTTTCCATTGTATCTCAAGTGTAAACTGGATGTTCTCACCATCACATCTTAATCATTACTGCTTCTGTCAATGTCAATGTCAATTATCCTTGTTATATCTATTCAGTAATGTATAAGCGTATATGTGTTGTGTTGTTGAAGCTAAAAATCTTCATGAAATACAACAAGAATTAAAATAATTAAATTTTTTATGTTTAATTGTAAAAAATATATGTATCTATATTTGGATAATGCAGTTTAAACAAGAGAGAGTTGGTATCGTCTGCATAGAGGTGGATGTTGTGCTCTATTAAAAGACCTGCATGTATATTGAAAATAGAAATGGGCCGAACACTGAACCCTGAGGAACTCTGCAAAGCAGCTTTGAACTAGAGGGACCAGGACTCACCACAAGGAATAGAGGATGCCCTGCTTTGCATGTGTGAAAGAATGAATTTATCAAGCATATTCACAAGAGTAATATTGGATCTGTAAGAAAGTCATCATACTGATTAATTAATAAATTGCAAAAACATAAAACAGTAACAATATTTTTTGAATGGCACCTTTCATGTAGTGCCTGCAGCTCAAAGTGCTTTAACATAAAAAATAAAATAGACTATAAAATAAGTAAATACGAATACCAATTAAAAATCTAGCAGGTATATATAAATTGTCACCACATGTATCATAGTATATGGTACGAGAATAGTTTTTTAAGACTGTATTTAAGTGTATTGCTGTGTTCTGTCAGTAGTGCAGCTGTTTTATTTCTCTGTTTTTGTGTTTTCAGGTTTACTGGCGTCATGCAGCTGGAGATCTGGACCGCTACGTGGTTCTGATCCGCTACAACCACAGCATTCTGCAGAATAAGAGCGTCTCAGCTGGACACAACGAATGCATCTTCTCGTCTCTGACGCCGGGGAGGCTTTACACCGTCATCGTGGAAACCTGGAGCGGCGACTACGTCAGCAGCGTCTCCACCGATGGACGAACCTGTGAGTCTGAATTACGAACAGTAAATATAAGAAGTGTTTTTAGTTCTTCTGATGATTTTAAATCTTGTTTTGCTGCAGTTCCAGCAGCTGTGGGCAGTTTGTCGCTAGGCAACGCAGGAACAGCTGACCTGAATGTCACCTGGAGCCCCGCCCCCGGAGACGTGGACCACTATGAGGTGTGAATCAGCAGAGATTGTTTATAGGTTTACCTTTTTATCTGATTTATAGATACTTCATGGATCAGTCCCACTGATTCATTTCATATAAGATTTTGTGAATTTAATTGTGAATAATCAACATGCATCTATTTTTGGATGTTCTCAAGGCAGTTTAAACAAAGAGAGATGCTCATTATGATTTTGGGTGTCGCAGTTAAAATAGAGTTGGGTATCATCTGCATAAAGGTGGACACTAATGATGTGCTCTGTTAAAAGATGTCCTGCATGTATACTGAAAATAGGACTAGGCCAAACAGAAACTAAACAGAAAGTTGGTATTATACTGCATCATAAGAGAATTTAAAGGCTGCAACTGACAATTATTTTCATTAATAGCTGATTGATTTGCAGTGTATAAAATTTAAAGACAAAAAAAGAAAAAAAAATACTGAAAAATGTCCAATAATATTCCCAAAACTCAAATTAACATATTCAAAAGTCTTGGTTTGATTGAGCCGCTGCCAAAAAGCCAAAAGATCTTGAGTTTATTATGAAAGAAAACTGGACAAAATGGTTGAAATCTGTCACCATAATAGTGACATATATTTACTAACTAGAAGATGTAATAATGAAACTGTAATACAATAAGTGTATGGGAATTAAGTTATTTACAGTAGCCCATTTGTCTTTGGATAAATTAAAGATGTGTTTTTTTACTTTTATCATTCAGATTTTCAGGTTAATTTCTCATGTCACGATTCCTAATTATGGTTGTGACCCCCAACTTTTAATTTTCCACTTTTACACAAGAATTAATAGTAAATTCGTCATGAAATATCTTGATTCCAGTTTGGTTTTTACTCATCACATCCCTTCCTGAACCTCCAGGTCACCCTGCTCTTCAATGATACTCGTGTTTTCCCTCCGGTGACGCTGAGCAGCGAAGTTCGACACCACCAGCTGACCTCCCTGACGCCCGGACGGCTTTATAAGATCGTGGTGTCGACGTTCAGCGGACCGAACCAGAAAGCCCAGTTCATCGAGGGACGAACAGGTATGACAGTCGAGTATCTGGCTTAAATTTAAACACCTTAGAGTCCAGATCTGATTAATCCCATCTTTCCTTTTGCTCTTCAGTTCCCAGTGCTGTGGGGAACCTCCGCATGCTTCCTCAGCCCGGCATCATGGACTCTGTTGGTGGACTGTTGGTCTCCTGGACGCCTGGAGATGGAGACCTGGACATGTACGTTGTGTCGCTGTCGACCCCGGTGAGTCCGACTGCTGCATTTAGAGATTAGATTAGATTAGATAGAACTTTATTAATCCCTTAGGATGGTTTCTTAAGGGAAATTAAGGTTCCAGTAGTACAGCACTGACAATAGACAGACAGTAAAAAGGCACAAAGGTCAAGAATAATATAAAACTAGTGCTAAAGTAATAATAATAATAATAGGAACAATAGTAATATTAATTAAGTAATTATAATTTACTGAAGTTACTGTACTTTACTTGAGTATTTCTATTATATGGCACCTTTTTATTTACTAATACAGCTTCATGTTCCAGAGACAAATACTGAACATTTTACTTTAGAGTTGAATGAATGGTGGATGAGTTATTAAATAAGATAAGATAAACTTTATTGATTCCTCACCGGGGAAATGTACATCTTGGACACAGATGAGGCAAGAAAAAAGCAGGACAAGACATACAAAAAGTACAATAAGGCTAAAAATATAGGTATAATAAAGGTTATATGGGTATGTGCACATGTGAACTGATGAATTTACATGTGTACAGGTATGACATGGAGGATAATGTACCTTATTATTGAGAGAAAAGACCAGTGCCTTGATGAATTATTGATAATTCTTTCATCACTTCTTGTCTTCAGGACGGAGGCGCCATCGAGACTCGTCCCGTCCCCAAACACGTCTCCTCCCTGGACTTTATAGATCTGATCCCGGGCCACGCCTACTCCATCACCGTCCAATCACTGAGCGGGAAGCTGACCAACAGCAACACAGCCACTGGCAGGACAGGTAGGATGCTGGACGACTGATCTGATTCATATACCTGCAGTGATTTCACCACAGTGTTAACATTAATCCTCGCTGTATTTTTTCCCGTCCAGCTCCGGCCAGAGTCACCGCCCTGCAGGCCGATAATGACCACACCACCCACAGCCTCACCGTCAGCTGGGAGCGGCCGGTCGGCGTGTTCGATGGTTACAGTCTGCAGCTGCTGGATGAAACCGGTGGGGTTGTGATCAATCGGTCCGTCGCAGCGAAGAGTCGAAGTGAGCGTCTGGAGGGTCTAACTTCAGGGAAATGGTATCGAGTGAAGGTGGTGACGTTAAGTGGGGGAGTCCCATCGATGGACACTACAGCAGAGGGACAAACCCGTGAGTCACCTTTATTAAGACGCTTCCCACTGCAGGACCTTGTGAGCTGTTTTACTACAGCTTGAACCGTTGTGCATGTTATGACTGCAAGAATGTGTAAACCGTGTGAATATTAACAGGCTAATCTATATTATACCCTATAATTAACATGATGATGAGAGACGTAGTCGCTTAATGCTGTCACAAAAATAGACATATGTAAAGAATAAATAATCCACTATAATCCAAAATAAGATTAGTATTCTCACTTTTGACGTATAATCACACATTCTGACCTGAGCTGAATCTTCGTCCTCCAGGTCCGGCTGCAGTCGGTAATCTGACGGTGACGTCGGCCAACACCTCCTCGCTCTCCTTCTACTGGAGCCCCTCGGACGGCCACGTCGACATCTACGACCTGTCGCTCTACAGCATCGCCGAGGCGACGGCCAATCACAGGCAGGGCTCAGCGGGGGGCAGGAAGGAGCATCACCAGGTGGGATTATTAACATCAGGACTGCACAACTGAGTTGATAGGACGAGCAAAGCTGAAATTGTCACCATCCTGTTACTCATTTTCTCTCACATTGTTCACAAACTAGCAAAGTACACTGTGAATAAAGGACATCCTAGCTGTTGTGAAATTAGAAAAAAACAAAAACAAACCTTCTTGACTTTGACATAACATTTTTTAGAACATGTCAGGTCCCTTCAGCTGGATGGAGTCCAAAATATACTGAATACCAAGTTATATGTCTAATCTGTTATTGTTTTCATAGTGTCTCTGGGGTAAACTGGATGTTCTTACCTTGACGTCTTGAAATCATTACTACCTCTGCTAATGTCTAGCTTATTCTACAGAATATTACCTTTGTTTTATCTGTTCGGTCATGTATGAGTGTATTGTGTTGTGTTGTTGCAGCTGTTTTCCATGCTGAAAATCATCCTGAAATATGATAAAATACACAATGCAACAAAAGATTTTAAGTTTTTGTGAGTTTAATTGTGAAAAATTACTATGCATCTATTTTTGGACGTTCCCAAGGCAGTTTAAACAAGAGAGAGTCCTTAAAAATGTTTGGGGTTGCAGCTAGAATAGAGTTGGGTATCGTCTGCATAAAGGCGGATAATGTCCTCTATTAAAACATGTCCTGCATGAAAATACACAGGTGCTGATGATGTTTCAGAGCCTCATGGTGGTGTTATTGTGTGTTTGCAGTCTGCAGATGAGCTGGTGGATCTGCAGAAGGTCGGTTCGGCTGCGGAAAGTTGCGTTTTCACCGGACTGAGACCAGGAAGTTTGTACCGGCTGCAAGTGGTGAGCTGGAGCCGAGAAATGAGCAGCGACTCGTCTGTACTGGCCAGAACAGGTCAGTTAACTCGCCGTTTAATCATTGAGGTTAGTAGTAGTAGGTAGTAGTAGACATATGATCACCACTGTTTTTTTTTAAAGTATTTCATGTTAAAAGTATTCTATTTGTTTAGTTCTGTATTATTGTTACATGCAGCTTACTAGTTGACTTCTGCATTATTAATTTTCTTTTTAATGAGTTCAAAAGTGGGACTTTTCATGACGGTTTCACTATTTCATAAAATATTTCAACTCATCAATAAACAGAGATTATTTGATCTACTCGTCGAATATTATATTCATATTATTCATTTGTTTTCATTATTTCTGTAGTTTGACATTTGTTTTACTGTAACTCGGTTATGAAAAGTACAATACAAATAAAGTTATCATTGATATTTTTATCGTTCTTCTTCACCCTGGTCCACATCTCGTCGTCCTCCTCTCTTCATCGCCTCCTTCGGTTCTGCAGTTCCGTCTCCGGTTTCGTCTCTTCAGGTTCTGAGTTCAGGACGGACGGACAGACTGATGGTCAGCTGGCAGCAGGGAGAAGGAAGCTGGAGCAGCTACCAGGTAAATCATAGACAGACTGACGGATGTTTGATTCATCCACCTGAGACTCAATCAGTCATTTTGTAATGTAAATTTCACCTTCTGGATAATAATACAATTTAACTGTGAACTGTTAGAAGTTCATTATGTAGGTAAGTACATCTTTATTATTATAATATAGAAATATTACTGTTTCAGTCTGGAAAATATTTTTATAGTTAGAAATGAGATATGTAAATGCATGTGTATAATATTTGTAAATGTGTGACTCAAAGTGTAAATGAGGAAAATAATTCACTAGAAACACCTGATTAAAATGTACAAAATAATAATAATATTTTTTCACATTTAAGTTTTTATATATTTACAATATTATACCATGTAAGTAATTTTACAGAGTAGCAAATAAAAAATAGAAATGAATCAAAAGATAAATTTTACTGATCCCT
>OMNN01025890.1:0-20818 GCA_900302755.1 Chromis chromis
ACTCAACAATAATGATTATGATCCAGGTTTTGATAAAATGTTAACAGGAGATGAGGTTTACTTTGTTGCTTCCAGCTGTTTGTAGGAGTCTTTCCTCTGGGTTTATTAAACACCTGCAGCAGCATGCATTTCTGCACGTGGAAATACAGCAGTAACTTAACTAATTACTTAAAAGGATAAATTATCTTGGACATGGAGACAGGATTGATGAGGTCAGACAAATTAGACATCAGACAGGTAAGTTGTCACAGAGTCACAGTTTATCGGTTGCAGTAAACCATTTGTTGTATAGCAGCTGTCCTTAGGTTGGATACTGAGCACCATCGCAGCTTTTACTGTTAGTAATGTAGTAGTTAGATTATTATCAGACCTGGACAGAATTTTCCATATTTAGAAAATCTTTTTCTTTTGTTTCTTTTGTTTATAATGCATTTTTATGAATTATACATGTCAACTGGTGTCTTTATCATCTTTGCAGTTTCTCCGAGTTTTTCTTTTTTTCCGTCTTTTATTTGCAAATTTAGGCAGTTTAGTTTAATAGGTAAGCTTGACAGTTCCATTTGCTCCATTAGTGTCAAATACTGCTCACAATGTAGTATTACAAATAATATAATATAAAATAAATGTAGACAGGTAACAGAAAAATAAACACATTATAATTATTGCAAACCCCCATCAAAGTGTCTTATTTACCCTAAATTGCACATTAAATGCAAATAAAAGTACCCACTGCTATCATAAATCTTTAGTTTCACATTAATGTATGAATTTTACTGTATTTTTCAGCTTTTGACTGTATTTTAGCATCAGTGTACCATTTTACTCATAGGTCTCCAGGCTAAAATTTCACACTGGTGTCTTCAAGTCTTTTAGATGGCAGCACCAGAGCAAGATTTAGTGGCACCGCTTCTGTTCTGTGGTGTAATGTTAAAGAAGGAATGTGTACGTCCCAGAAATTCCTTTACCGTTACATGTGAGTACATTTACAATGAAATTACGAGAGAGAAAGAGACTTAAATGAGATGAAGTGTAACAACATGTATTGTAGAACAGAGAGCAAAACTCAGATTACAGATGGTCAAGAACAGACAGGAAAACGCACCGCTGGGCAGAATTAAAATGCAGAATAAGGTTTTATCTGGAGCTCAGTTTTCCTCCGGAGAAGAATTTCCCATTTAATTTTAAAAGCCTCTTCTCTCTAATGGTGTGATATACAGTGTTGAACACAAGGCTAGATTACTAAGTGAGCAACTGCCAGGAGCCTCCAGATCTCCAGGGGCCCCAAATGTCTGATTTAATCCGTATTATCTAAATCTACATAATTCAATTTATTATGAATATGGTGGGAATTTGAATAAGTGAAGTACAGCTACCAAGGGTTTTGAAGAGGCACTCTATCTTAAAATCTAGTTCTACTTAAAATCTAGTACTACTGGTCATTAAAAAATTGTATTACCATCCATCCCAGTCCCATGATGCATAGAGTGTCGGTGTATGAAAAGAGACAGGTGGACCACAAAAGTGTCTCCCTTAAAAATTAGTTTCCACTTTGGTGAGTTTCCTCTTCACCATCACACCAAGTTACAAAGTACTTTAAAGGTCTGTAGATTGTTTTCTCACTGTGGGCCTCCGAAC
This sequence comes from Chromis chromis, assembly GCA_900302755.1. NCBI lineage: Eukaryota > Metazoa > Chordata > Actinopteri > Pomacentridae > Chromis > Chromis chromis. Next base: position 1,636 of record OMNN01025890.1, read on the forward strand.
GGTAATGAAACTTTTATTATTATTTTTTTGTACTTTAGATTGCAACGAATGAAAAATATCTCCCAAAAGAAATCAATCCATGCATTCTAACAAACACCATATGTTTACAGTGATATTCCTGAGTTTAAAAATACTTAATGTACCAATTCATCACTGGAGGCATTCGGACGATTTGCCACAGGGAGTGTTTCCTAGCAGCCTGCTGGATTAACTTCTCCACTGTCGAACATGAAAGTGAGGCTGCGGTCTGTGGAACAATAAGAATGAGACATATTTATTGCAGTAAAACTGAGCCTGTCAGCTCAAACACTGTTACATTACTTCTCTGCTCTTCGCAGAAAATGTTCCTGTGTTAACTTCATCGAAGAACCTTCAAGCCACACTGGTGTAGTTTTGAGCCTAATGTTCAGAGTCAAGATGGGAGCCGGCACCTCCAAGCCTGGTTTTCTGCTGCTAAAGGATGGATGGATTGCTCTGTACAGGAATAAGGAATAAGTCTCTGTCCCAAGTGTGGGAGCTCAAATATCTTGAAATCTTGTTGTACCAAAACATTGTGATGATATAGGTGAGCCTCAAGGAAAAGCTTTCAATTTACAAGTTGATTGATGTTCCAATCCAAACTTTTTGTCATGAGCTTTTAGTAGATACAGTGCCCTACATATAAGGACGCCACCTGGACATTTCCCTTGGGAGGTTATTCAGTTCATGTCCAAACCATAGGACACCTTAGAGTAGACCCTGAACACTGTAGAAAGAAATATACTGTGGTGAGGGTTAACACTGATCTGATGCCACTGGATTCTTTTCAAAATAGTGTTAAAAAGCTGTTCATTGTGACATCCACTGCATCCGCCAAACACTTACCTTTGTAACTATATTGGCAATTGTTGAACTGATGGTAGCCAGTTGGTTAATTTTAACATGTTTCCTAACCCTAATCTAAAGTTATGGCATTATATTTTTGATAAAGTAGTAAATGATTGTTTGAGTGAACATTTTTGAGTTACTACCTCAACACCATGAATGCTTACAATATTTTTAGAGAAAAAAAAAGACAGTTGGAGGAGACTGTCATGTAAAAAGCATCCTTACATGCCTTGTCTGCATAGTTTAGATGAACCCATCGCAATAGTCATCATCATCTTTAGTCGCTATTACATTATACAGAAACAAATATTTAAAAAAACGCAGTATGATCGCCTACAGACTTTTGTATTTTGTTGCACACTGGAGGCTGCGCTTGGTTTGAGTGTAAGCAGTGAAAAGTAAAATGGCAATAAGGTTTCTATATGCGCTGCTGTTCCCTGAAGGCACCTAAGGGTGGAGAGACACCCAACACACCTACTGCATAAGAAAGAGAAACTTTCGCTGCCCCTTGCCTTTCCTTCAGTTTCACTACTGCTTTTCTTTTTTTCCTCTCTCCCATCTTTTTCTCCTTTATACTGTCTCATAAATGAACCGGTGGCTGCAGGCTATTCTTTACCCAACAATCTCCTGCTCACTGCGTCCGTCCCAGAAGACACACCCTTACCCTACAGTATACACTAAACCATGAAAATTTTTGCTCTGGGCACGACTCCAGACAATCTGAAATGCACTTATATTGTTATGTGGCTCGGTCGGAACTGATTTCTGCTCCAGAGTGTGCGTGCTGTGTGTATATATATATATATATATTTATGTTTGTGTCACTTGGGGGTTTTACTGCATCGTTCTGGCAGTTAAAACCTAAACACTGAGCCAGAATTACAACCCGCTGCCCACTTGGTCCTATTACTGACCAGCTCCTCCACAGGGAATATTGGAACACAAGACGAATGGCTAAAGGTTGTGTTTATTCATCTGGCTGATTGTGTTGTATATCTGCATATAATAACTGCAGCATTACTCGCCTCAAGAACTCTCGTAAAAAATGTTCTTCATAACTTCTTTTTGTAAATCCAATATATTAAAGCCAATTTAATTTTGCAATATGGAAAAGATGCACTTATTTGTATTGCATATTAGTAGGACAAGTAGAGTGTATACAATTTGAGTTTTTTATTGCAAACTGAACTGGGATCTAAAGGGAACATGGGCTGTAATGTTGTGTTACAGTCCTTAATGTACAACTGTGATCATTTTGCAGACACAAACAAAGCACATTAGTTTTTTAAAGTTCTTTCCGATACTTTTTATTATTAAAAGGAAGAAAGCATGTCTTTGGGGAAATATCTAAAATGTTATTTTTTCTCTCAGCTTTTGGAGGAAGTGTGCCAGTAGGCAGGCAGATATTTGTCAGGGGAGGACATAGACCAAAGTGATCATCTAACAGACCAATGCACTGCTGCAAAATGAGCAAAGAGGTGGAGCGTGAGTGGAGTTAAGGCAGGACATGCAAAAGTTTCTGAGCCATGGACTGTCCTTTGATGGCACCTACATGTCACTCAAAGTAGCCATGGCTTCAAATAGGCATAACTTTATGTCTTACTACAATTTAAATCAGTGAGTTATATAAAAATGCATCCCCCATGCAGCTGTCATGAATGTAGAAATTCGCCATAGAGACCAAAATTGTTTTTGTGCAAGGCTGAAGACATGTTTATTTCTGCTGTGAAGTTTTTAACATGGAGATCTATATGGGCTGACTCACTTTTGGAGCCAGCCTCTAGTGGTCATTTGAGGAACTGCAGGTTTTGGTGTTGGTTTCTGCTTGGACAAAAGTATGAAATCTCCTGTTGATGGCTGTTTAAAGTCCAAGACTCCTTATGGTTTAATAAACTACACAACAAACACTCACTAAACCAATATTGCTTATTTAAAAGGAGCCAAAAACTATTTGCATCTCGCTTAATTTACAAACCAAACAGCAAAGGAAGCTAATTTAGGGTGTGTGGTGAGACTGGTTAGCAGCGGGATAACCATTTTAAAATAATACAAAGTCGAAATAACTTCTGCTTTTCCCATTCTGCTGATATTGCGTGAATGTAGCAATAGTAAGTCTGCCCTTCTGCCTGCCATCTGGCCCAAAAGCTGATATTACAGCTTTATATAAAGACAGTTTAAAATAAAATGGCTGAATTAGCTATACCAGAATAAGTTTTCCATCTATGTAGACAGCGGTGGTGGAAGAAGTACATGTATAATTAAACGTATCAGTAGAGCAATGTAAAAATACTCCATTACAAGTAAAAGTCCTGGGTGAAAAACCCTACTTGACTAAAACTACATCAGTATTAGCAGCAAAAGGTAACTGAAGTGTTAAAGTGAAAGTACTGGTTTGGTCAGTCTGACTGTGAAGCATCAGAGTGTCATCATGTTACTGTTGCCACTTCATACCCAGTTTTATACACAGGAACAGCAGGTCAATCTTAAGAATTGTCAGATGATTAATGGGAGAAGAAAGAAGAAACAACAAAGTTCTGATACACAGATCTGTTTTCAGTGTTGAGACTTTCTGAAACCTTGGATTTTGATGAGATATTGGACTATTTGAAAACTTACTGAAATGAAACTATGTGAGATGTTTAGAGGCAAAAATCACTATTTGATGGAGTTATTAACTCACAGGCATCAGAAATGTGACCCAGACAAAAAATAATTTTCTTGGAGAAAGCTATAAATGTTGGAAACCACTGATTAAAACTATAACAGTGTGCTATTCATTATTAGCAATTGTGTAAAATCTTCATTTTAAAAGTTACTAAAGATGTTAGATAAATGTAGTGGAGTAGAGAGTACAATATTTCCCTACAACATTAAGTGGCAGAAAATTGAATATTCAAAGTTCAAGGATTGTAAAATTATACTTTAGTACAGTGCTTGAATAAATGTATTTAATTATTTTCCACCATTGACAGACAACAAGCCATTAGCATCCTGAGTGGTTAATGGAAGGCAAAACCAATAAATGAATGAACCAATAAAGAATTAGCACAAAATCATAGTTTGTACTGTAACTTTAAGTTCAACTTCAACTTTTTGCATTGAAAAGTGTCCTACAGTCAGGTGAGAACACACTGACCTAAACATATAGTATATAAAAGATATAATAAAAATGTGAAATACATATACAATAAATCACCACTGATGTATTATTAAATACACTGTACATCAGGTGGTGTATCAGTGGTTATAACACTTCTGCCATCACCACCCACCAATTGTCATACGGAAGTCATTAGCTGAGTCATGGCCATTTAACATTCTGATGGTGTCGGAGCTAAAAGGAGTCTCCGACTCTGTAAGACCTGGCCTTGGCACTCTGCAGTTTTTTGTTCAGTCCATATAAAGGATGGAGAGAGCACTTTAAAATGACTCAAGCTTTTCAAATGGCTCCCCTGTGAGAGATATGAGTGAGGGCAGGCAGTTTAGCACCCAAAATACCATGACATTAGCCGCTACTTTAGCCATGTGCAGCAGCCCGTCCTCATCGTCTGTCAAAAAATTAATCATAGGAAAGGTAATGACTGCTTCCTGATTATGCAACTGAGGGTCCACATCCCTGAGATTTACCTTTTGTTCCTGAATCAAACAGCAGGCAGATAAAGATAGTAATTAGCTTGTGCATGCATAGCTGAATTACCTAGTTTGATGTTTCCCATATATTACAAGCACGGTGAATATTGGAATTACATTTATCTGCAAATAAATAATAATGATATTCTGTTCGATATAAACAAGAAATGTCCTTACTTTTATGTTTAATCAGGGTTCTCAACTTTCCCGCAATGAGAGTGAGACACACGCATTTCAGGCAATTCACACGCTCCACGCCACACCTTGCATTTCTCACGCAAATTATAACTCGGCCAAAAAATTATTATTATTTTTTTTACATAGCTTCGATAAATCCTGACCGTCACCACCGCCGTCACCATACGGTTCCGTTAACCTTTCTCTGCAACGAGCTCTTTGGGTCCAACGCAGCCACGCACCAGTCAATCAAACTACCAGGCGTTCAATCAATCAGAAAGTAGCAAAGCACTTTGGAGTGGGTGGGTATCACTCTAGTGGTATGGTTATCACATCATACCTTTTTCAACGAGTGATGGTCGTCTACATTCAGCGCAATTTGAAAAGGAATCTGCATTTGGTATTAATCCAATTATACTTTTATCATAAAATTACTACAATAGGCTATATTTTAACTAAAACAAAGAAATTATACTGAACTGAACTTGTGTTAAAAACCATTATTATACTTTAAATTAATAAATAACACAAAGATTTTTTTTGCTCGCGTACTTCGTGCTTGAGCATGGGGAATCCGCAGCTGTCTCACTCTAAACAATTTCTAAAAGTTGAGAACCCTGGTTTAATCATTACATATCATTACTGTAAAGGGCTGATACAGCAAACATGGTAGCAAACCAATGACTTTACATATAGTAGACACAGAGCAACATTAGCATTCCCATGGCGTTGTTTTTCTAGCTACCTGGTAAATCCTTCTTTTTTGCTCTGTTTTGGTCTTTGCCAATTGTTCTTAGTGGACTTATTGTATTTAGCTCTTCAGTTGCTAAAGTCTTCATTATGTTTAGCAGCTAGCTGTTAGCTTTCCTTGCCAACTGGTGTTCTGTAGGTAAAAAGCTGGGAAAACTGCTAAAGTGGCGTTGATAGAAGTAGTGGGAAAAATTGTTATTGGTGGTAAATGTAAAATATTAAGTTAAAAAGATGCAGAAAAAAGTTCTATAGAGCTGAGGGGAACTGCAAGGGTAATAATGCCATGTGGGACTAATATTATGAACCACGCAGTTCATAATATATGTTTGATCCATCGTCAGTATACAAATATTTATTAATGCAGTTTTAATTCACACAATTAGGTGAGGATCTGGCTTCAAGTAACATTGTACAGAAGTAATATGATTTTATTTTACCAAGCCCATTCAAGTCAAATATGCCTAATGGTGTCAAGACATACGGAACACAACACCTACCAGATCTGAGATAAAAATCAAGTGGATAACATTATACTTTCACAGATTTTTGCCAGAAAAAGCTGTTTTTGATTATATTTTGTAAATTAACACAAGTGTCACATTTTTGTAATGACTGGCTGCATTTGCTGTGTTATAGTAATGACCATTTGACAGATCATTTAGTACTTTAACGTATTCTGAAGTTTGCGATGTTGGAGTTTTCAGTGGAAAAGAATGTCAGGTTTAACTGTCAGGTGTCACTGTTGAGACAATTTAATAGCACAGCAAGCTTTTCCTGAGCTCTAATGCTAATGCGGGCACACAGTGTGTATTACAGCTTTTTAAAAAAAAAAACATGGGCATGTTATTTTGCACCATCATAAGATGCCAAGACTCAGGATCGTCAGAATCGTTCAGTATGATTTGAGGCAGGAAAAGTGAAGCCAATGCAGACGTGCCTTAAACCTGCATTCTTTATAACAGCCAGCAGGGGATGACTCCTATGTTTTAATAAATAACTCTGATTGTACAGAAGTCTATGAGACACTTCATGTTTTTCCCTTAGTAAACATTTTCCTAGTGAGTTTATGGTCTCAATCCCTTTTCACTTTTTGGCCTTTTTGAATACAGCATGTTTATTTAGTAAATTATGGTTCCATTTAGGGTAAAATAGATAGTCAAGGAGGGTATGCTTTAGGAGTTATCCTGATGGAAGACATGTGTTCTTGATCACAATGAAAATTTGTTTCCGTCTGTAATGTTATCTTTTAAAATGGCGTTTTACTTTAATTCAAGCTCTCTCCTACAGCTCTCCAGCAAAAAATAGTCTTTTTCTTTTTTATCTGCCCTTTTTTCCCATGGCCACATCGACTTTCTTTCATCAGGTGAGAGACAACCTTGCACTCCTGCTTTTTCAGTGTTAACCATCACTAGAGCCAATACAGAGTTTCTTCGAAATACAATTATCTTTCTCTCAATTGCTCTTTTTAAAATTTTGAATCAGTGAATGTACAGTACGCCTTTTTTTGTGGAGAAGTAAATTTTTACTCTGTGCCAGGTCATACAAAAATCTATGTCAAAGTTACAGAAACAATATCTTAGTACAAGTTTATGAAAGTCAAACCAGCTCTGTTTTTCTTTCTGTCCAGCACCAACTTCTTGCAGACAAGATCCTGTAATTTTGGTCTGAGCTTCGCCTCCTCAAAAACACTATCACTCTCCATCACTGGCAGATGAGAGTTGACTATTATGGGAGGCTGATTATGGAGTGGGCTCTCCTCAGGGTTTGTAGAGTCTGCTGCAAATTGGTCTGGGTCTACGTTGATGATTAGAAAAAGGAACTCCCTCTTAGGTGACTGTACAAGGAAAATTTACATGGAGCTGCTAAAACTTATCAAGGCTGTTACGTAGTTAATAAAGCTTCCAACCTAAGAGTGATTACTGCTGGAAATCCATTTCAAGTCCAGAAGACATTTAATAAATACACCTTTTAATGCTTTCCTTTCCTCTGTGTTATAACCATACACACTAACATCCTCAAGACAAGGAAGACATTGACTGGAACAAAGGCTTGTCCCTACAGATGTTCCCTCAAAAGTTTATTCTTGATGGACTGAAAGCAACAATATGCAACACTTCACCTTGAGGCACTCTGCCAACACTCTGTCAGCTTGATGAACTGTCTACCTTGAAGTGGCATTTGGTCTGAGGTAACAGGCAGAAATCAAGCCAGCACAGATGTTGAAGAAACAAACAGCCACTAGAGACAATCTGCTGTTTAAAAAATAAAGTAGCCATGTTGATCTTGCTGCAGTTCCATTCAGCTCATTCTACCTCTAATTTTAGTAGATTTCTAAAATAAATAAATAAATAAAAGTATGGGGACATCCAGACAAAGTGAAAGACAAGGGAATTATAGACTACAGAGTGGGCACTAAGCCTCTGATATACCTGCTTCTATCTTGTAAGGACACAATGACTACTTAGCTTATCCTGTGTTCCGTTAGTGTTGATTGCACACAGTATACCAAGATGTGAAATGAGATCTACTTTAATAATGGAATAAGAGCGACAAACCAGTGCCAATTCTTCCACTTTTTCCCACACTTGTTTTTTGTATCCAGTACATTTTAGGCTCTTTGAGCTCATAGTTTTCAATTCAGTTCAAGTCATTTTAATGTATTATTATTATTATTATTTGTTGTTGCTATTTACACATTTACATACATATAATATTGTGTGATAACCTCACAATATTCTGAGGGAAACTGAACAAAACTCAACTCTCAATTACCTTTAAGCAAGCTTTTTGAGAAGAAAATATTAACATTAAGAATCCTCCAACCAGGCTCAGGGATGGAGGCCATCTGCCTCGACTGGTTGGGGTGAGGGTGAAGGTGAGACCAAAAAGGACAGTAGATTGAAAACAGACAAAAACTGCAATACATTTTAGTTTTATGGCCTCATTTAATTTTAATAGAGCTGTCTGGTGCTACTAAAAACTGCTAGCCTAGCATTTTTTTTTTTGTGACTGCAAATCTAATGGCATTCTTGTCACCCTCAGCTACTTTGCATTTAGTGATATTTGATGAAAGTTAACATGCTAACAACAACATTTTCAGGACTATGGCAGTGATTCAGTTCTTACTGGGGTACATCAGGGTATATGTAATTATTTTATAGGTCTTATAGCGGCATATTAATAAAACAGAAACTGAGCAAAGCACTTAATCCTTGTACTTGTTGACCCTTTTTTGCCATAAGCCTACTTACTGGTTTAACTGATGTTTTTATATTTGTTTTCTACTTGCCCCTGAGACTGTTAGAAAAATACATCGAAGCAACACATTAATTTAATGGAATATACAGTTGTAATTATTCTCAGATGTACTCATGCCTTAATGATGGTGCAGTGATACTGATAAGCTTATTAACCTACACGTTCACACAGTCCGCAGTTTCTTGCCAGCTTTCTTTCCTTTCTTTTCCGCTGTGGCTGCAGTAGCTGTGTTGCTTTTAGCCTGTATTATATTTTGTCAGTGTCTCATATCCTGGGTTGCCTTAATGAGTTAATAACAAGCTTTGTGTGACCGCTTTTAAGCCTCATAACGGAAAGATATCCTGGGTATGTTGCCTGCTTCATAGTACAATCCTCAGCTTGTGTCCTAATAACACCACATACTCATCACCTACGCTGATGACTGTCATCTGTTCAGGATCCATATTTTCTCCCATGTCACTTCGTTCTCGCTGCAACTTTCTCCTCAGTTCATGGCTGCAAACTTTTGATTAAATTTCCCAAGCTGGAGTACTTCTATGAATAGACGATGACATTTCTGACACGGCTCAGCGTGAATCAAGTTTTAACCTCCGTCATGGAGTGTGATTTCTCAGTCATAAGACAACTTCCTTCGGAGATGTGCTATTCAAAAGCCAGAGGAGAGTAAATAAAACACGCCTCGGTTTCGGGTCCAGTCTGATTCTGAGCTCACAGAGAAATGTTTTGCCTGCGTTGTGCATACAGAGACATCTCAATATGCTCTGATTTCCAGAACAAAGTTTAATCACGTCTTTCTCAAAAGAATTGACTCTGCACTCCCTACCACTCATTTTCTATTATTGCTGAGGATGTGGGAACAAATTCACTATTAGTACTGCAATCATAGAGTCTGTCCCTGGTAAACAGATGATAAGGATCCTCAATCAGTGAGATGCCCACACACACACACAAAGGCACAGCGAATGTATTAGAGATCTTTAATCAGCTGTCTCTCAGCAGGGCTCCTGCTTTGAGCTTAGTGAAGCCAGTGAGATTCAGTATCTGAGTGAAAATTATAACAGTGTTTGGTGTGTAAATGATAGAATCTTTAACACGGGCCATTAAAATACAATAATAAATTCATATAGAAAAGAAAATTGGAATTGAACCCATTTGTAATGAACAGAATAACATATTTTGGGTGACAATGAATGGAAAACCCAACATAAAGTGTCTTTGTAATGTGTTTGACTACAATGTGTTGCCAGAACAGCTTCAATACACCTCAGCAATGGCTCTCGAAGTCTCTGGAACTCTACAGGAGGAATGGAACATCATTCTTCCAGAAGATATTCCTTCATTTAGTGATTTGAGGATAGTGATGGAGAGCGCTGTCCAACACATTGGTCCAAATTCTCCCATAGGTGTTCAGGTGAGTTAAGATCTGGTGACTGTGAAGGCCATAGAATTTATAGAATTTTCACACTCATCAAACCATTAAGTGACCCCTGGTGACCTATGGATGGTGATTGTCATCCTAAAAGAGACACAGATACAGATAATCAGAAAATTGCAGTCACTTTTACCTCTAACAGGACCATCAAAATTCCCGACTACAGCACAACAGAGCCATCAGATCTTCACTGTAGAGCTCAAAAGTTCAAGCTTTTCCTTTAATTCATCACCTGTCTATACTTTCAATCAAAATACACAGTCTTAATTCATCCTAAATGCCCTGTACTCACGTCATACCACTTTCATGTCACAAGGAGATGTGGATAAGGAAATTACTTACAGTACATTCCAGGCCTTTTCACATAAATCCTTCAATGGCGGAACTTAAAAGCACACATTGTCAGTTATCATACAGCTCAGTGGAAAGCTGGTGTGATTTATGATTATGTACCTGCTGATGTGAGTCAGAAGAGCTGCAGTGTGAGAAAGTCTCCTCTTATGCTGAGGAGACACCTCTATAATATACAGCTCTTGGATATACTGCCATTACCAGTTTCCAGAGTTACAGTCATCCTTCTGTCACAGACTTTGATCTCTCGGCTCACCTGCCTGTTTTCCTCAAGTCCTGCTATAGAACTGTGTTGATGCATCAAAAATGGTGAGTAAAACATCCAGTATGTATTTTGGTTTGTATGCTGGTTATGCTTTGTTGGTTTAATTGTAGTTTGAGCACTGCCTCATACAATCTCATAATCCCGACTGTGTATGTGACATTATTTTATCAAACATTTGCAGGTGCACCTTTTGTTTTTTTGCACATTAGCATCTTTGGTTCACGTAGTTTTGCACATACAGGCTGCATCCATTTCTTTACGCGACTTGTCCTCCCACATTTCTGTCAGTGAACTAAGTGAGAAAGAGCAGACTTGACGTGTGAATACATACTGGGGGAGGAGTGACACGTCAATGTGTAATCAGCACTATGTCTCTTTGAGCTGCCTCTAATACTGACAGACAGGGCTATAAAGGCCAGAACACATGTGAAGCACGTACACGTTTATGTAACAGCATATGCCTTAGAACTGCACTTCAGTTAATTAGGACCATGACCGAAGAAGAGAGCGGCTCGGCTCCCATAATGAAAATAATCACGTAATGTGTTCCTGTACCTATGTTAACCATTACACCGCTGCATTATGAAGTGCGGGGGAGCCATGTAGCTCCACACCACACTTACAGCTTAATCACTTGCCAATTTAGGAGCTTAAGCAGTCCAAAGTTCCCTGCAATAAAGCCGTGGCAATTGGCTAACCACATTTGCAGTAATACCACACTTGCAAAATCAGCACTTGCCAAATAGGCTCAAACCAACCAGGCACTCAGCACCATAAAAACGAAAAAGAGCAGCAGATCAGAGAAAATATGCAGGTCTGTTAGAATATTTTCCTGCTTAAGTAATGTTTTGTATTAACTAAAATGTTGAAAATGCCATTACTGGTGCATAAAACTTAGTATTCACTACTAAATATTAAGCACAACACATGGCATTCAACAGTTGTGGAAGAAACTATGCTCTGTCTTGGTTCTTACATGGGTTGTATTGATGTTATTTGAATTTGAAAGTTTAAATAGGAAAAACATGTATACAGATTCTCCTAAGCCTTGTGTCAGCCACAAAATTTTACTACTGTGACAGGCAAGTGCCAGCCTAGGGACATTTATAGCTAAAACTATATATTTGTGGCCTTTAAAAAAAAAAAAAAAAAAAAAAAGACATTGGGAGGAACCGTATATCACTATGAAGTCATCTCTAGGAACAGGTTACTGCTTCTGAAGTAGGACAATTTCACTTCTTGCAATCAGCAATACATGGACTGTGCAGAATATTCTACCAAGCGTCCCAGGTAGCATCCAGTACTCTGCAGACTTGCAAAGGAAATCTCTTGTGGCAGGACTAGCAGTACTTAGATGTATCACAGTGTGCTTCAAATGAGAAAGCACACAAAGGGGCACTAAAAAATTTACAAACCCTGTTGTTATTTTCCATTGGATCTGACACGTGACAACAGAAGCGAAAATTCGGTCCATCTACCTTTGCTCTTTACCAGCTGAGAGAATTAAAAACAGGCTTGTTGCACTTTTATGAAGATGACAGCCAGACAAGGGAGGCTACTGTGACACACATCAGTGCTTTTTAGTGACAATGGTAAAAATAGACATGAAATGTTTGTCTGACGTGTCTGTAATTTTTGGTAAACAGAAGCAAGAGCAATTTACTTAATGTAGCTGTAAATGTCATATAATCCCTATATACCTTCAAAATTGTGGAGGCCTTAGGCTGATGGAAAAAGTTTGCTCTTTACTGTATTATGTTTGATTTATTTTCAGTTCCAGTGTCTTTTAGAATACAGACCTTTGTTTCGTTTTTTTGTGTTTTACAAAAACGAAAAGGTAGTTCCTTGCCCTTTTCATCCCCTCTTGAATTTATAGTAATATCCCTCTACTCGTTTGTCTCTTTGGCAGCATGTTGAGCCTATGTACAAGTTTAGCTAGCTTGCCCATCATAGTTGTCTCAGTCATTTTAGTAAGTCATTTTCTTTTGCCCAAAGGTGTCAAGAAGTGACTAAAATTAAGCAACAAAATATGTAGTATGTCCACGGCCTCTAGAACAACACACACATTTCCTGACCATATCAACAGAATTGCTACAACATGATGGTTAAGGATGAAGCGCAAAGTGACAGGGAAAAGATGATTCTTTGGTTTAAATTAGTACTTTGTTAAGGTTAAGGAAACATCATTTTAAAAGCATACACTTGTGTAAAGGGAAAACGTTTTGTTCATCATCCATCCACCTCAACCTCCTCCCTATGCAGATTTTATGGCTCTAGAATTACATCACTTGACCTCCTGCTTTGTTGCCAAGTTCTTCAACATAGCCAACCACCAGATTCTGCTCGTAGATCTTAAAAGATTGGGTATCTTAAGCTATGCACACCTTATCCAACAAGTTACAGGTGTAACTTGCTGGGAAAGAATCTAGCTGTGCAGCCCTGCAACATAATACATGGTTCTCCCATTTAATCTCATTAACCTAAGGAAGCCTTTCCTATCAATGCTATGCTGACGACACTCTGCTTTCCTTCTGTTCTTTGCCACTGCTTGTCTGGTGGGAATTTAGAGTGAATATGAAGGCATCACCCAAAACTCAGCCTGGACAAGACTGAGCTTATGTTTCTTCAGGGGCAAGGATCCCTCTGCATTGAAATAACCAAAACCAATGAAGATACTGCGGTGATGCCATAATAATGGTAATAATGGTGAACTGAGATGTGACGCACTGATCTATTGTTTTCTGCTACTATACTGCAGTAGCTTCTGTAGAACACAAACCAGCCTTTCCCAACTAAGAGTTTTATTCAATTTTGCACCTTTCCTTTCCTTTCGAGACCTTTTAAAAGAGTCTTGTGTTCCTGCATTACTAACACTGTAATATGCAGACGCCTCTTAGCCCCATCTTTTCTCAAGTGTTTCCAGGACGAACTCCATGTTTCTCTTTTGTCTTAAACCTGCAAAACCTGGAATAAAGTTGAATTCAAAGAGGGATTTTTAATTTTCACTATCAAAATCAATAGTTTTTTTCAGTTAACGGATCATTATAGTCTCTTTTTGGCAATGTAGAGCAGAGGAAATGAGCAAATCCTCACACCTGTGCATCAGCAAATGTTTGGTAATATGGTTGATAAATTTGTTTTAATGGCAATTCATCAAAGTTAACATCATTGGAACAGCTATCTGATTTAGCGATCAATTGTCACTACAGGCAGCCACTCATGACTGCATTACATTCTAAAAGAGTTAAAAATCAAGAAATTATGAAGTGGACCTCTCCCAAACGAGTCAAAGAAAGGAGGATAAAAACTAATGAAATTGAATATGTAGTAATATTGATCCCCAATTTGGGAGGACTGACACATTTTCTTGTCTAAACAGTGCCAGAGAAAATAGTGGATTCCTCATTTCCTCCCCAACATCCTCACAAATCATTTGAAACACAAGTAAGTATTGCTTTCTAGAAACCCCTTTAGCAACAATGCCTTGGATAAATAACTGATTTCTGCCCAATAAAACTTATGACTGGGGCTTATGACCCGCTACAGAAGAAGCTGCAGTATGTCTTTACTGGGGCTGGAGCAGAGGAAAGAATCAATTTCTGTTTTGCAGTCAGGAATAATTCACAGGCGCTCAGAAATATTTCCAGTGAGATGGCTGTAATTGAAACAAACTTTGAGGAATGAACCCAATTTGTGTAAAATGTAGCGCCCCCGATAAAAGGAGTTTGCCCAGGTTTTGTTGGAGATGTCACATTAATGTGTCTGTCTGGCGCTCTGCCTGGATTTCTAAAGATCAGCTTGCATTCTCCCTCACGTCTATTGAGCAGGGCTGTGATACTAATGGGGCTGCCACTGAAAGCTGCAATAGGCTTTTTTTGTCCAGAGCAGCAATCCCTACAGACACCGCCTGTAAATCATATCTGCTCCGGGAGAGTGTCTCTGTATGGGGACTGTTAACCTGGGTGTGAAATAAGCTACAGGATGTGGGAGATCTCAGCATGTAGTGACTAAAGGCCAATGTATGCACACAGCCTATAATAAGTCTGACGTGAGAAGCACTCTGTTCTCGCTTGTTATCGCTGACTTCCAATGGCCAGTTCAGTGCCAAAGCAGTTCCATATTCTGTCATGTAAAAGGGGTATATTCATATGGACGTAATTCAAACAGAGCATACTGATAAGTTGAGCAAAGACAAGTCATTGGTGTGAGTTCAGACAGGATGTGCTCTGCAGTCTGTGTTCCGCTGCTGCCATTTCTAATCCTTTCCACAGGGGACATAGAATATGATAAAACACTGCAACTCTGTCAAAACTTCTGATTCTGTTTTCACTTCATTTGAAGTGAGATTTTGCATGGTCTGTTATCGGTTCATGAACCCTGGGCATTTGAAACTCATCATACAGTCAACTGGGGATAACTTTAATTTCCTTAAAGTACAATTCTTTGAATTAACTTTTAAAACACTACAGAAGTAGATTATTCATGAACTATAACTGGGTCGTGTTGAGGTACTGGACTATTTTTTTGTATAAGTTGATTTGGACCAAGCTGACAGGTACAAGAAGTCACTAGTGGATGTTCAAAAATAGTTTTTTATTTGTTCCAAATAATGAACACAAAATATGTAGCAAAAGTTCTGAACTTAAAAAAGAGATCAGCTAGTCAGTCCAGAGACCGGTGCAAATGCATTATGGCTGATCAGAATTATGTTTAAACTAACACACTACACTAATATAACACTAATATAACAATACAGGACAGATTGTCAGTCAGTTTTAAAACATTAACATGAAAGCAACACAAAAACAAAAAACAAAGGACAAAAATGATCTGTCCAAGATATCTCTTAGTTATTAATGATCAATAATGAGTTTGTGGCAACCTTACTTAAAGAAGCACACCATCTAACTTCTTAACTTCAGATCCTTATTATTGCAGCTTCTGCATGCTGTATTAAGAAATGCATTACAAGTTTAATACATTACCAGAAATGCACAGGGAATTCTCCAGGCACTTGGGGGCAATGGTGGGTAATTACTGGCTTTTTTGGGCAAAAATCTGAACCTCTCACAAAAGTCTGGTGAAAGCTTAAGTTTCCTTTGTCATCACTTTTCATCTACCATTTCATCAATCCACTGAGAGAGCAATATAAACGGACTCAAAAAATGTACCCTGCAGAATCTAATTATTATTGATTTGCATCCAGAACAAATGGGAGGACAACCAAAATAATGTATGCATGACAGGACATGAAACTGATTTTTTTCTCAACCCTGCTCACAAAATAGAAAGAAAAGTACGGGCAAAAACAGAAACTGTAGCAGAAAATGTATGTCTTTAAATTGAGCCTGAGCTGCTTTGTGTTAACAGCAGAGAAGTTAAGCAGAGTCATAAATCTAGAAAATCTGAGTAAGATGAGCTGCAAAGCAATATCTACCCATGTTTGCTAGGATTAACTTACATTCCTACCAGGCCGAGCAAAGATGTAGCAGCAAACCTCCTGAGAAGGAAGGATAAAGTAAGCAAGGCTGTATTACTGCTTATAAGTTCGACCTTTAAGGATAGGGTAGGCTGTTTATTTTAGCAACGCTGGGTAAATATTTGATACTAATCTTTCAGCATGTTGTAATTCAAGTGATCTGAGGGGAAACTAGACTTTCCGGCCTGTGATGGGAGTGTTTAGCCAGTCAAAGGTCTTTTCATTGATCAGATGAGATAGTATGAATAGCAGGAAAATCCACATTTCACGTGGGAAGTTGGGGATTAAATCTTGGGTGAAGCCATAAAGGAATTGTGACTTCCAGCTTGAAGCCCTTGTGGTGGTAAAGGCTTAAAACTGAGACATGTATACATACTGTATGTCCATTTTCAAATTTTTGTGTTTTCTTTTCCTTTTCCTAATTTCAGCCTACTGTAGCTTTAATTTGTCAGCAGAAAAAGTATTTTTTCTTTCAAACATTCCATACTGACACTTTAAATCCAACTTCTAAGACCTTCTTGCACTAGGGTATGCACACTAAGATGATGGTTCCCCAACTTTTTGCATTGTGAAAAGAACCAATGTTCCTTAAATCAGCCTTCAAGCTAACCTTATGCCATTGAAAAGGCCCATGTCTCTTAAAAACACTTTACTTTGTCATACCTTTAATGCATTTTATTGCAAATATGTGAGATTTAAATGCATACAGTTTAGTTATGAATTCATTTGTCACTACTTCTAACTAAACAAAGAACCTTTATAAGAGCAGATCCAAACATTTTTAGCCGGTGTTCCTCTCCTTATCACCAGATGGGGGCATCATTGCTCCACAGTATCGACCCCTCCTCTCTCAGTTTTGCTGTGGCCCCTATATGGGACAGAGTGACATTAAGGGAAGCAGTTAAAGGTTAAATACTTTTCTCAAGGGTGCTCCACACACTCCCTCACCATACGGTAAAATGCTCATACAAGAGGCTGCAACCTGCAGTGCACAGATCGCCATTTTACAGCACCATAACGGCTGGACTGCTGCAATTCAATTTTAGGGCTCTATGCTGATCACCTGGCTCTGGCTCATGTGTAATTATTTAGCCAGGGATGCTGAATTTGTTGAAAGATGCTATTTATTTTTTGTGGGGTTTTCTGAGAGAGAGGGCAGGATTAAAGAATTTTAGGGCTTGCAGACACAGCATGACTGTTCATTTCTCAGCATAGTTCCTCTGGTGCACTGTCGCCTCAACAATCTCCCATGTTCACCACAGTGTAACAAAACCTCCTCGGCTATCACAGCACTGCTGATTAAAAAGAGACATTAAATGCACAAGATCTCACAGTCCACAGATCCACAGTTAAAAGATGGGATCACAGCATTCAAGAATATCTTTAAAAAAACATCCAGGTGCCCAGACGAAGCAGGTTTGTTCCCCCTCTCATACCGGCTGTTAAAATCTCTTCCTAAGTGACTTTAAATGAGAGTGATGGGCAACAGAATCTTCAGTTGTAATTTGGTGTCATCACTTAGCTTCAGACAAACTTGACAACCGGGGGTTTGATCCTCCATCACTTAAACTGAAGGCACTTTAGGAAGCGATCCTCGTCCTTTATGAACGAGGAATGATTGCAGGAAGCAAAGCATGTTTTAATGCTCCTATATAACGTTTAATTATTACGTGTAATATTCCAATCTCAGGTGCAATATTTCATTTTTATGTACAATATTACTTGTCTACTTTTTTTCTAATTTTAGTCTTACTCTGCTTACTTGTTCTTATTTCAACCAAACTTATATGTCATTGCTTGTCCATTTAAAACTACATTTATTCTCGTGTTTGTTATATTTTTCAAGCAACATCTGGAACAAGAATTTCCTTCATGATTAAAAAAATCTTATCTTATCTTATCTTATCTTATCTGGATACCTGACTGCTGTGTTTAGACAGACTTGTGAATGTATCCTCTCATATGAATGTCTTCAAACTCAAAGACAAGGGTTTAGAGAGTTGTTCTCAATAACTAGGAAACGCTGATGCTCTCAGCTGCAGGGGAATATCCATCACGTGGAAAGATGTTGCACTGCATCGCAAAGGTCTTGACACATTCTGCCGGCTGAATATTTCTGTCAGAATTCACAATCTTACAGTGTTGCACATGACAGACAACAAGGGAGGCATGACATGCAGCGGGGGATACATTATTGACCAAAAAGCGAGAAAATAAACTCATTGTTCCCAGCCTATGAGTACGTATAAGTAGGAGTATTCTGTAAATACAGTGACACCATTCAAAACCTGGTTCTGATTTTTGCCTCTCCCTTGTCATTTTAATCGTACACTGCTTATAAAGATGATGGTACATTTTTACTTGCCATATGGGACTAGTCTGTGATTCTACCCTTTTGGAAAGAACTGCTGGCAAAACTTGGAAAGTGGATGAAACAGCTGTTACCAGACGTCCTCCAGCTATGGCTTCGTTGGGCCAAAAATCCTTTACCACAAGTTGGCACCAAAGCACAGTTTGGATGAATATATAGACCTGTTTGAATGAATGAATTAAAATCATGACTGAAACTGCTTCCCTTGACTCGAAATTCAATAGCTGGGATCCTAGAGAAATTTAAACTGGGTTGTGATCAGTTCCTCCTCTATATTTAGGGTTCCCAAGATGAGATGTAATAGAAGCACACTGGTAAGTGCTTTTGGGTTCTTTTCTTGTCTTGTTCAGTCTTGCTTTTCCTGACTAATTTTAGAAATGGTCCAAATTTCTGTGAAAGTTTTTTTTGTTTTGTTTTTTACATCTTGAGCGTGGTCACATTGCCTTATTAACTGCTAGTACAGCCAACAGGCTTGATAGGTCTGAAGTTTTGGTTGGCTGCTATCAGAAGATCAGTTTTTGAGGACAGTAGGTTGTTTTACTATATGTGGAGTAGTATTCTGCTTGTTGTGACTAAAAGCCATGACACTAATTTCGATTGCTT
>OMNN01025891.1:0-12524 GCA_900302755.1 Chromis chromis
CCCCCTCACCCCCCACATGAGCTGAATATTGGGATATTCATCATTCGGACCAACCCTAATGGGTGGACATGAGTTGCTTGGCGGAGGTCTGCACTCTGAGTGCTTTTCTAGTTCTGATATAAGATCACTGTGAAGAGATTAACATTACAGTTTAATTACTGTGAATAACTGCAGCTCGTTTGCTGTGTGTAATACTTTGAATTTTGTGCGGTCAATCACCAAATATCAATTGTATATGAACTCATTATTTTTTGTTGTTTGGTTCATAATTTGTTGACGTGTTTACTTTATCTGTTTTACAAATTACTAATGTAACCAAGCTGATTTAGCTTGGTTACATTAGTAGTTGAGCATTAAGCTTCAGTGATTAAAAACTGTTTTATCAGCATATGGAGAAACTTCCTTGTATTTCATTCATTTTAATGATTTATCGGTTATTGATTTGTAACATGGTTGACGAAATTGGTTAAAGTTTGCATCTCTAATATGTACACATGTTCAGTAGGAATAGCTTTAAGCTTGGCTGTTAAGAAATCTAGCTGGATTTATTAAAATGATAACTGTTTTTATTTCCACCACAGGGTGAAGTGGGTCTTTCTCTTTCACTGACTTTGCTTTCTCACAATGCATGATTCATTGTGCTGCCAGTGGAACACTGTCCAGTGCCACTATATGTTCAAATCAGTTCTTGCTTTTGGCTTCATGTTATAAACAAATTATTTCGAATCTCCATTCATTGGAGTTTGGTGGTGAGCAAGATTAAAATTTCTTGTTTCCGCTTTAAGGTTTTTGCTCAAATGTTGAAATGAGGGATCATTTTGGGTCCACTCAATTCATTGAGTGTTAATCTAATAATTTTGAGGCTGTTGAATATTATTAACTATTATCTCCTCAAACCAGGAGCTTTTTCACCTTCTGCATCCTCCTTTTCCCCGTTTCCCCATTTCCCCATACTGTGGTTGTTGCCACATGATCTAGCTCCCCTGATGGCCTGGGGATGGATACACATGGAGTCACCAGCCGCTTCTTTTTACCTGCCAGTGGGGAGCTTTACTGAGAGAGGGTGACGCCTGCTGAGGTTCATGCTACCCCCCCTCACAACCCTATATTTGCAAAGGACCTCAAACCACCCGGGGGGAGTCACTAGTTCAGCGACAAGGACATGATCCCTTATTGGCTGCTCGCCCTTGAATGCTGCCAGTTTCTGTTTGTTGGTACACACAGCCAAGCTGGAGGTACAGCTGTTGGGAACTGAACCCTGAACCTGGGTCTTTGGATTGTTTTGCTCCTGGGCCTCCTGAGGTTCCCACAGAGATATTCTATAGATTGGCACAATATAATGACCACATACATGCACTCGCTTGTACAGCACCACAAATAACACTCAAAACAAGTTTGTGGGCACATTGGCATCCAGAAATATGATACTGCTGGAGGCTGTATGCCTTGCTCAAGGGCACACATCATCAACAATCCTTCACCACTCCAAGCACTGATTTTATGTGTTGCTCTGCTTCAGCCTCTTCATGGTGATTCACGTTGTGGGCCCTGTCAGCCTGCAGTGTACACTTCTAAAATCCCTCCCTGGTTCTGCATGTGAAACCGGAGATTTTTATGATATAGCTTGACTTCTTACCGCAAAGGCATCGTTTGACTCTCCGCTGCTCTGCTGTCTTCCCAAATAAAGAGGAACACATAGCTGATTTCGACATTTTTAGAATGACTTTTTTTTTGTGTTTGAACTAGGCAGTTGGCGTAACAGTTGGCTTAGTTTTATGTGAGCGTACTCAACGGTGCTCATGTTGCCCACTCACTGCCTCTCTGCTCTGAAGGTACCGGACTACCATGTGTACAACACAAGACAAATTTAGCCCCGGCTTTTACTGGAAGCAGATGGTATGGTATTATGCCGAAGATACTGTACTGACACTGATGACTCTTCCAGTCGGCCCACTCAGCATCTCTGCTCTTTTCCTCCTCCACTGAGACTCAAAATATTAAACATAATGGGCCATTTTTGGCTTGTAAAAGGAAATTGGCACAGTGGAGAGCTTAATTTTTCTCCCATTCTTTTTTAATTTCTTCCTTTTGCCCTGTCCTGCATCAGCTGCCCAGCTTTCTCTTCCTCCTTCATTCGGGATGATGTGAACCCATCAACGTATTGTCAACAGGCCTTACTTATGCTGCTGTTATTGTATGATGTGTGATTTCCACCTGCAAGAACTTAATGTAAGCAATCAATTTTTTTTTTAAACAGAAGAGGAAATTGGTATTGTTGATTTGAGATAATAGCCTTTGTTGAGCTCAAAGCATTATTATCTCTGCCTTTGTTTGTATCCCAGCTGTAGCCGGCATTTTTAGAAATACTGAGGGCATACTACTCCTACACTACACAGGAGATCTTGAAGACTTGAGTGTAGACGTCAGCCTTTCAGGAAAGACAATCATTTAAGACAGTACTTACCACTCCTGTCCTCAGGCCAATTTATCTTTTGAAATAAAATGAATTAAAGGGCTCTTAATCAGTTGAATTGGGTACATGAGTTCCTGGATCAAGAACCTTCCTCAGGTAATTAATAATTTAACACATGAAACAAATTACACTGGATATATTTGACAGAATAAATATTGCATGTGGGAGAATCGATGCAATACAGCACATGTGCTTTCTGGGGAGATAATGTCTTATGTCACTGTATATTAATTCCAGTCAATATGAGCCTGTTATTAATGGTACATGTATAACATATAGTACATGGCAGTGTTCACTCTGGATTTTTAAAAAAATTATTAAATCCTTCTACAACATTTTGTTATTTGTTGCAACTGAAAACATCATCCCCTTTCACTTTCTCAGTATTTTTTTTTATTCATCTTTGACAAATGGGAATTATTTATATGATTTGGTTTGTTTGTTTCTTGCTGCTTTTTTTTCTTTTCTTTTTTTTTAAATTTCATATGACAGCTATGCAAAGTTTCAAATGAAAGGTCATGCTTTGTAGCTGGAATAGTTTGTGTCAATTTCTGCCCAGCTGCTGCACTCTGTTCAGCACCTTTCTGTCTGTGTGTTTTGTAAAACAATAAACACACTAGAAGGTACTTTTGCATCGCTGCCAGCTTGGTTATTATTAAAAGTTACTTTTCTGATCTTTATATAATCTGGCTCTCCACAGTCTGGAGTAGAAACTTGGAAATGCTCTTAGCAGAGCATCATGTTTCATGCTGCAAGCTAAACATATTGTATTAAAGTTGACTTTTACTCTTTATTTTACCTCAACATTAGATCATCAATAATAAAAATAATGTGAAATGTTGTATACAGTAGGCTGTTCTGAAAGTATTTATATTCTGTCCATGTTATCCATTGCAGCATAGCAAACATCCATTCCTAATGTAACTTTTGGGTTTATTCCCTCTGAGAATTATGGCTGGATAGCGAGACAGCGAGCAGCACCGCTGGGAGACGATGGTAGGTGACACTGACAGGCACATAGAGAGGCAGTGTCAGGAGATGATGGGTTGGGCATTTCAGGAAGCAAAAATACAACGGAAAAGAAGACGATACTACATACCCCTCTGGAGAACTTCAAGGGAAAAGTGATGTGCTATGATTATGATGATAATGCGTGACGACTTAGCATCACGGATAAAGAGGTTAGGAGTTTGGATTTCAAAACAAGTTAGCACTTGATACCAAATCCACCCAGAAAAGTGTGAGTGTGCTTTCTGCCGAGTATGTGTTGCAGTTAACTTTTTGACAGTGTAAGACAGTGTGTGTGTGTTCTGAGTGTGGGGTGCTCTGTGGCTGCAGCAGCTCTGTCAAGGGACCACAGCAATGACAGCAGGCTCATTTGCTGCATGATTATCGACGTGGCCGCCTACATACGCACTCACACACTTTGACTCGCACACAAAGACACTACACACACTGTTTCTTGTTTAAGCCAATTATGCAGGCCAGTAACCTGCCATATGGCTGCTGCTAGTTCAGAATCTGTATTTGTGCAGATTGTGTGGGTATGGATGGTGTCATTATAACACAACGTTGGATTGAGCCTGAGGCCACAGAGCAGATGACAATGAAAGAGAAATCTTAACCAGTGCCAACAGTCCAGCACTGTCTAGGCAACTGTTGAGACAACATGCTCAAGATGAATCAAAGAAGTATCTATTTATCTGTCCATCAAGTTAGTCAACTTATGTTTAATGAATTATCCTTTCATGATCTTCAAAGGTCCCATATTCTCCCCCTTTTTAGCAAATTAATCAAAGTCTCACATGTCCCCGCAATGTATCTTTAATTTTTTTAGATACTGCAAAGATGGTTAAGTTTACCATGACTGTATCACCCCTGGTTATCACCCTGTTCTAAATGGGCTGTTTCAGTGAGCTGCTGCTGTCCACACCCCCTTCAGGAAGAAGACACTCTTTGCATCTGTGATTGACAGCACTGACCAAAACAGTCCACCACATTAAAGCTGCATTTTAAATGGAAATATTGCCAAATTCACAGCACAGCCATTGTTTGTAACTCATGTGTATGGTGAGTTTATCAGACAATGTTGTGGTTGTAAAATCTGTATTTTAGCAGTATAGAGCCACAGCTTAGAAATGGCTCTGAAGAGACCGGCGGTTAACATGTGGTCTCGATGGGCTACGTTTCAGTCACTACTTCATACTCGTGTTGTTGTTGGACAACAGAAAAACATGTAAATAACAACAGCTTTATAGGGAATTCAGCCCAGGCAATTCAGTATATGTGAGCACAGAGAACAGGAGAGAAGCAAACGGTTGTAAACACTGACACAACAGGCAGCATAAAAACACAGTAGACCGCCCAGTCATTGTTTACTGGTTTGAAATTGCTATTAAAGCTTCCACTCTCTCTGAAACTCTCTCAACTTTACAATTTCCTGTGGGCATACGATGAACACTCTTGGTAAGATTAGCTACATCAGCCACACAACACGCTAATGCGGAGGATTTTCCACTTGCTGTGGTGACATTGCTATCAGAAATACAAGTAATCTATTGGACTTTTTTCCCTCAGATGCTGGGATTGCATGAAGATCGTTCATGGTGCAGCCGACAACAGAACACTTGATGTGCCCCGCTTGTTATTAAGACATTTTAGGTTTGGAGAAGCAGCTCTAGAAAATAAATAAACCTGGTGTATTGTAAGGTAGCGCTTGTTTATAATCACTCAACTGGAAGCTGCAGGCAGTAAGGGAGCAGGATTATGCAAAATTTGAGCTAGAAGACTATTGGTTCCTCAGTAGGAACGGAGCAGCTCAGTAAAACTCTTACTGGCTGATAAAGCTGCAAGTTCCATCTAGTTGTGGAGGGGGTTGAGGAATGGCAGAAGTAAACACAAAGTAAAATTTTAATAGCTTTTACTTTACATCTCCAAGTTTATAACAAACACAAAACACAATAAAAATAGATTTTCACCATATGGGTCCTTTAATATTCATTGAAGAGTGAATTTACACTATATTGCCAAAAAGTATTGGCCCCCCTGCCTTTACACGCAAATGAACTTTAATGACATCCCATTCTTAATCCTTAGGGTTTAATATGGAGTTGGCCCACCCTTTGCAGCTGTAACAGCCTCAACTCTTCTGAGAAGGCTTTCCACAAGGTTTAGGAGTGTGTTTATGGGATTTTTTGACCATTCTTCTAGAAGTGCATTTGTGATGTCAGTCACTGATGTTGGATCAGAAGGCCTGGCTCAGTTTCCGCTCTAAATCATCCCAAAGGTGTTCTATCGGGTTGAGGTCAGGACTCTGTGCAGGCCAGTCAAGTTCCTCCACACCAAACTAGCTCATCCATGTCTTTATTTACCTTGCTTTGTGCACTGGTGCGCAGTCATGTTGGAACAGGATGGGGCCATCCCCAAACTGTTCCCACAAAGGTGGGAGCATGAAATTGTCCAAAATGTCTTGATATGCTGAAGCATTAAGAGTTAATTTCACTGGAACTAAGGGGCCAAGCCCAACCCCTGAAAAACAAGCCCACACCATAATCCCCCCTCCTCCAAACTTTACACTTGGTACAGTCAGGCAAGTACTGTTCTCCTGGCAACCGCCAAACCCAGACTCATCCATCGGATTGCCATGAGAAGCGTGATTGGTCACTCCAGGGAACACGTCTCCACTGCTCTAGAGTCCAGTGGAGGCATGCTTTACACCACTGCATCCAATGCTTTGCATTGCACTTGGTGATGTAAGGCTTGATTTTATACACCTGTGGCCATGGAAGTGATTGGAACACCTGAATTCACTTATTTGGAGAGAGGTCTCAATACTTTTGGCAGCATAGTGTATCTTCTGTATGGAAGTGAAGCAGAGACGCTGACAAACAGCCACCAAGATACAAGTATACAGTAACACTACCACCACAGTAATCAATTATGGATGAATGTAATGGAAAGTTAACATTGCTTTGCTTCAAAGTCACAGGGCGACGCTGTTGCACTGTTAAGCTGAGAAAAAATTTAGCAGCAAATTTGGTGATTTGTTGTCACATAAATTTGAGAACTGCTGCAACATCACTCATCTGTGGAGAACAAAAAGAAAACAACTTAAAACAAACATGTTAGCAATAATAGGGGTCAGTACAATGTCATGTTTGTTTTATTAATCAATTTAAACAGAATGTTTTTGAAGTGGATTTCTAAATTTGGAGTAACAGGAACTGAGTGACTTTTCTCTTAAGAATGAGGCTTTATCTTAATGTTTTATCAAACTGAATACATCTAAACCAAATCTTTAACACAATCGTCCTCATTTTAATAAAACGACAATTTGTTCTTTTGGGCTATTAAATATGATTATATCTGTGTAAAAGCCATGAGATTCCTAAAGATGATGGACTACCCACTTTTTTTTTGAAGTGTTGAAAAGCAGAGGCAGCCTCGGGTTTAAGAGCACCACTGAGGGATGAGAAAAATGCCGCACACCTGCTCAGACCTATATTGCACACACACACCAGACTAAAGAAGAGAGGGACTGCTTGTGCTTTTTGCTTTGATGTGTGCAAAACCGAGTGATGCTTGTGTACAAAAAATGTGTGCATGTGGTGACGAAGTCTACTGTCCTTTTGATATAGTGATGTTAACGTTAATTGTGCAAATCCATAAACTTTTTCAATTTTGCGATGGCTGAGGTTGCAGCCGCCGAAAACGCATGTCGTGTCTGACTGGGCACTGATGGTGTCTCGACTCCTCTCACTGAAAAAGGTTAATGCTTCGCAGGCAATGAGCCACAATGCTGTCACAGGGTGTTAAAATTTCTCCATCGCTTTAAGAAGACCAAATTCATCCTTCCATTATTCTATTCCATTATTTCATAAATATTAGAAATTGAAAGGCTTACCTCTTGACCGTTAACTCAGAATTTTAATGCAGATAGAGTGCAATTTTCCTCCATAAAATTCCACATTAATACGGGAACAATGGGCCATCAGGCTTTGGCAGTCTGTCTCTCTCTTTATCATTGCTACTAAATGTTCTCTAAAGTCAGATTGTAGCTATACAATTATACATAATGGAAAAATTACTTATTTTTAACCAACAAGACAAACATGTTTTGCTACATATTTGCTGAAGCATGATGGTTGTAGTCATACAACTAAGTGTTAACCATTTTAACTGTTGTGATATTTTTTAACTTGACAGATAGTTTAGCAAATGTTGCTTGCATTTAAATGCATCGTGTTTATTATGACTGACTACTGGGATCAACCGTTTCCTTTTGTGTGTTTTAATTTTAATACTTTTTTTTGTAGACTGATATAGTTTATCTTTCTTCTACTTTATCTTGCACATAGGCTTCCTCAACTTTTTATAGTGTGAGACTTACCAAACGTAAATTAGTAATCACAGTTAGATGCTTTTGCACAAAGCATGCACCGCTCCACTGTTTTGCAGTCGAGTGCAGATGGACAAATGTGACATCTGCAGCATTTTGTTCGTTTTCCACTGAGGTGTTTTTGAATTTGGACAAATAATAACACTTTAAGAACAAAGTGTAAGAGCGTGCTTTTCTGAGATCTCTTATCTTCCCAAGTAGAAAACTTAGTCTGGAAAACTACTTCTGCATTTATAGGAGCACGGTCAAGGTACAGTAAATATATGTAATTCCATGCAGTCCTCACTTCTCTTTACTCAAAGAGTGCATGTTTGTTTTATTTCTTGTTTAGCTCAATATATTGGACTTTCACTTTGCTGTAGTTTACAAGAAAAGTTGATATAGACAAACCCACTGGTTTGAAATCCATTAGGTTGTAATGTACAGTACCATGGTGTTTTTGAGAATTATTGAATGTATCGAACTTTTTAGTTCTCATTTTTTATTTGCTGTAGTATGGAAGAATAGAAAAGATACATTTAATTTAATTTAATGTAGTAGCAAAAGAACAGCTGAACTGCAGATGCTATGAAATGTTTTGCACAAGTGAATAGAATAGAACACAAAAGATCTGAGTTTACTGAATTTGATGGACATACACTTACTAATGTATTGTACTTCATATTAAAATAACTCAATGTCCAAGGCTTATGAGTGGGCCTGAAAAAGACTAAGCTCGACATTATTATTTTAATGCTGACTCTGCACAATTTGCACATCCCTGTGTATGTTGATATCCTACCCTAGTGCCCCTGGTTTAGAAAATTCTGCCCCTTTGACAGCCTGTCTGGCAACAACCTCCATCATCCACTGTCTCCCAGCAAAGAAAATCAAGCAAATGAATGGATGTAGATGAAGCTGCTCCGCTGTTAAATATGACTCAGCGTAGTCTGAGTTCAGATGTCTGTGATTTTTGGATAAATGATGATTATGGGTATTTATCGGAATCAGAGTATGAGTCAAAGCACATTCCCAGTATGCTGAAAAAAAGCAAAGAGAAAGTCTGTTTGTCAGTAAACACCTCCGTGTCTTGCAGACCAAGACAAGAAAACAGATGTCAGGGGGTGGAATAGACTTGTTTGCTAAAAACTAGAGCAAGATTAAGACACAGCAGACACTCCAGACACTGATCTGTTATAATTCATGAATATGAGAAGTGAAATGTTTGTAAGTCAAGGTGAAGATAATAAGATAACATTACAGCTTATTCTATGCATGGCTGAAGTTGTTGAAGATAAATCTAAGCTAAGCAATATGCAGCCTTGTGAAGATGGACTGCTGGCTGGATGCAATACAACAATCTCATGTAGTTTCCCATTAATCTCAATATCTCAATTTTAGATGCCAAAATGTTAGATTACAGAGTAAAAATGTTGAGGGCACATTTTTACTTCTTTCTTTTGGTAACTGCCAAATCTTTTCACGTAATTGTAAAGCCAAAGTTTTACCTTTGTCATCCTTATGAAGATAGAACTTTAGTTTGCAATGCAGTAGAGTTTTATGAGATAGTTTATCACAGCCATCATGCATGCTGTTCACAAAATTTTTGGTCCTCTCACTGTTTGGTAAACCCTGTTTGTGCTGGTGTGTTTTTATGTGTGTTCATCAGCTCCCCAATCCTTACTTTGTGTGTGGAAGAACTGCAGTGGGTGATGAGAGTATGTGGTTTGAGTTGTTGGGTACCAAACCAAAGGGTCCCTGTGACAGCTATATACTACAGGGCTCAGGCACATGGTGTCCTTGCATCATCAAGGCCACCGTCTGTGCTTCTTGAACTAAAAACAGTGTATGCAGTAAAAGATGAAATGTCTTCCTTGCTCTGCTGCAGATCTGTTCCAGAGCCACCTTGTCAGGTGAAGGTCACCTCACCTAAATAACACTTTAGTTTTCTGTATGTGAAAAATGTTCCAACATGTGCTACATCAGCAAGAATTTCTGAGTATGCTGCCCACTGATATTATAAGTGCTAAGATGTCCAACAGTATATGTCTGATATTTGCCCTCTATGGTTGTGTGTGACCTGAAGTATTCTGCTCACTTTGATACTTGTTTCTCTCAGCCTCCTTGTTCCTTATACCAAATGTTGTATGATGTGTATTACATGAACAATGACCAACTTGTTATTAATTAATCTATTTGTTTAAATTAATCTAAATAAATTAGTTTTCCTCCAAAAAAGCAAAATGACCATTTCATTTAAATTACTTTTATTTTGATGAACTGCATGTCATTGTTTAATGCAGCACATGAGTGATAAAAATAGAATGCTTATTATTTAAGTAGTCTTGCAACTCCAAAAGAAATCCAAGTTTCTGTTAAACCCTTTAACAAAATGAAAAAGTGCAGTCTGTATATTAAACAAAGTGCAACAAAGGGGACTTGATATATATTTTACTACCCACGACCAGCTAAAGCAACTTTTTTCTCATTATTATATAGTTGATCTGTACTGTGGATAGGAATGCTATCAGCTGAATTCTTGACACAGCTGTCTTTAGATGTAAGGTGCATTTGTTGGACAATGTAGTGGTTATAAAATCATGCAAACTGACATAAAGCGCCTCTGGACTGAATAATTTCTGAGTTAGACTTTGCTGCTGGTACCAATTTTCTACAACTGTAGCCCTAAGCAATGACTGGAGCCAAAAACAACTGATGTTGGGTTAAAATGTAAAGCGGAACAAACCATTATAGTTGACATCATGCCAAAGAGCTGTTTCATGTGACTAACAATTGAACTGCTACTATACTATTTGTATGACTGACTGGAACTCTGTTTTTGTGTATTTAGTGAAGTTTGTGAAGAAAAAAGCCCTGCTGAGCAATCTGACAAGAGGTGCCCTGTCCACACATTCTTTACCACTTCCCACCACCCTCCATTTGCTTCATCTACCCTGCTGCACTGGCTGCAATCAGCAGTGTAATTTTAGGTAGCTCTGGTATGGACATGTACCTGCTACTTTTCTAACGACCGAAAATTGTTCCTACCTCTAGTAAAGGCTCACTTGCTGCCAAATGATGAGAGTGAATGTCTCTGTGCTGCTGCTTCTGTTGCACTCAGTGCCTATACCACTATGTAAAGTAACCAGAATATGACTTTCTGATGTTTAATAAATCTTGGTCTTTGGCTTGTTAGTGGTTTGACAATTACCATATTTTTCCAGCCTATTTACTGCTGTCTAAATTACTGAATTGTAAACAAAGCAATACCTTATTCTGTCTTTTCTAGCATTTTATTTCCTTATTCGCTCTTATACTTTAAATAAATGGCAGCCAGATAAACTGATAAATGACTTGCAGTCTAATGGCTAAAAGCAGTGTCCTATTTGGATACTGAATAATACTGTGATTCTGACTGCAAAAAACTCAAACAAAAAACTGTAATATTCCTGCAATTAGGATGCCAAAAAATACTTAATAACAGAAAATAACCACCTCATTAACAGTAATTTTCCATAGTTAAAATACTTTTAGAGCCTTATATTTTTTGTCTTTTTTTTATGTTTAATTAGGGATATTTTGTCTTTTTAATGTCATAAACAATCAATTTTCTTTAAAGAGAAATTCAGTTTTATTTTCCAATAGACATACAAAATCTATCTTGTCTGTGTTTTAATTGTGATTCATATATTTCAAAATTCAGACAAAATCTGTAAAGGAAAATTCCTTAAAATCCCTTTTTTTTTTTTTACAGTGTGTACGGGAACTTGAGAACCAGTGTTAGACAACGATAATAATATTCAGTTACTAATGAGTAACTGATGGCAAACTACTCTTTGGAAAAGTAATTACTTTACTAATTACTCAGCAGACAAAGTAATGTGCTACATTGCTTTTTACTTGACTTTTGTTATCCATCACTGCTGAGTTTTTATTTTGTTTGCAAATGCTACTGGTGAAAACATTTCCTGAAGATGATTTGCCACATTTTGTGCTTTAGGATTACCATCTAGACAAATTTCTCACTAACATATACTGAAAATCTGAACCCGTGTATTGTTTGATTGGTTACCGGGAGATGGGATCAACAGAAGCAGCTCAAGTTCAATTCTGAATTCACAAACATGTGATTTAGTTGTATGTTAAAGAGTAGGTGGAATATTTGCCAGTTCCTTTTTAGGCATTACTTATTAACAAGTGCAAGTACACTAGTATGATCACGTTTTTCTGTAGCAATCAGTCTGAAATACAATAACTACAATTTACTAATCAAAGTTGCACTTCGTAGCTTTGAGATTTGGTGGTTGTTTGTTGTCTTACTGAGAGTTTGATGGAGGGTTGATGTCAGTTTCGTCTATATTGGACAGATGGAATAGTGCTGAGATACAGGGAGGAAGAAGTTATCTTATATACATTTTGTGCATTCTGGATGATGTTGATGTGAAAATGTTAGTCCCAGATATGCATTAATTCAGTAGTCACTTCTTTTTGTAGAGTTAAATGGATGTATAACCATGCTTCTTAGTTTGTGACCTGAATCCTGTGTGCAGTCAATGAGGTGAAGCTAAAAGGAAAATCTGTTTATTGCTATATTAAATAGTGTAATAATAAGCGAAGGCAAACCCCGGATCTTATTTGTGTAGCATTAATGACTATATCTGCTGGCTTCTTTGT
>OMNN01025892.1:0-10322 GCA_900302755.1 Chromis chromis
TTATCCACATGGTGACCATGTTTAATATCAAATGGCAAAACAGGTCATATTACTCTTTTCTAAATGTCTTAGTGGCAATTTTCAAACATATAGTTGTAACAAATATATTTTCAGTTGCCGGTTTATTAGGTACTGCTACTACCTAACATGAATTTAGTCTAATATATCAGACAGACTATCCTTCATGAAGGTTCTAATGTTCCATTTTCATGAAAATGTTGATTCAACTGTATGTTCATTTTGTTTTATAGTGCTGTTAAACTAATAATAATGGGGAGACCAAAATAACAGAAACACCTGTCAATACAAAACAGTGTGCATACATCCTTAGTCCCATGATGATCATACAGTTGAATTAATCAAAGATGAAATTTGGAAGTCTGTTGATTGTAGTCTCAGTCTACATCCATGCTTGATTCCACACTGCTTCAGCTCCAGTAAAACCATTCAGTGGCTACTAGAGGATATTAAAGGAATTGAAGAACATATTCCTCTTAACTATCCTTTGTTCCTACCTTCACCAGGGATAACAGATTTCCTGTCTCCTTCTTTATGATGGAAATTTTCAGGGATTCCTGAAATATTAAAACCAACAGCTTTAATTGACTGAAATAATCAACGACAACTGTCCTTACTACTATGTTTTAACATGAGACTATTGGCAGGTATCTGTTAATTTACTAAAAATGTCTGCTGATACATTGAGGATGGATGTCTTAAATGACTATTATGTATTCATTCTCCTCTCTGTAACTGATGCACCCAACCACAGCTTAGATGGTAAATGGTCTAAACTTATACAGCACTTTTTTATTTACCTTTGTGGTATTCAACTATTCACATGCCAATGGTGGCAGATTGGGAGCAACTTGATTTCAGCGACTTGGGCATGCGGACAGGCTAGACATCGAAACCACCAACCTTGCGATTAATGGACAACCTGCTTTACCACCTGGGCCACAGCCGTCCACGTGAGCCTGATACTTATCTAAAATGTTTTGTATCCAAAACATCTGTAGATGACTATGCAGAGTTGGAGGTGTAAGGTACAGGTGAAGAGAAATGGAGTCTCACACTGTCCCTAAGGAGAAACTATTGTATTATTTTGAAATAGAAAAGTCAAAAAACATGATAGTCCCAGGTGGTGTTGAGGCTGGAGAGGGGTCTGTGGGGGAGGTAGATAACAGTACCATCCACTCGATGCGTGGAAGGCAGTGTACAGCAGGTCTATGGTTGAGCTCACCAGAGGATGCAGACAGGTAAACCCAAAGTCTTTAATAGAAACAGTGGTAATGCTAGTGGTCTGGATACATTAGCTTCCCTGGGATGTGAAGCATATTACAAGATGTCCGAACTGCTACTCTCTTCAGATGCTGAAGATATGTTTGACCACCTCACAAAGAGGTCTAACAGAAGCTGGAAGCAAAAAGGCAGAAACCAGAGATGCATAGTTAAAGTTTCCAGAGATGAAGAGGAGATCCTGGCTGGTGTTGTGTTGATGAAGTCACACACATTAACCTTGATCACAATGGCACGTGAAAACCCGAAGGTTATACAACCTATCATTCACAAACATTTGCTTTTCTTTCCTCTTGCCACTTTCCCTTACTTGCCTGTCTGTCTGGATCAACTGGAAGCCATCCAAACTTGCAAGTGAATCGGGAATGAGTCCATTCAGCCATGTCTCCATAAAGCACACACACCATAGTTCCAGTACACACTCGTTCCTCGTCAGCGCAGCTAACTCATCCATTTTATTGAGGAAAGATCTTTCATTCCCATATTGATGGAAGGCAGAAAAGGCTGATACTGTTTCCTTCACTCGATATCTGCTCTTGATCCTCCATCTTCCTCCTGGAACCAGCCCTGTGCTCCATTGCAGCAACAGCAGCTCCCACGTGGAAACGATGGAGGCAAGGCCATATGGAGCCAAAAGACACAGTGTGACTGCTACTATGACCCACTTCTCCAAACTGATCTGAATACGGCAGAACACACTGGCTGTGGCTAACTATGCACTATAAAAGGGTGTATCAGTATGTACAGTATTAGTCAAAAGTTTGGACACATGCCCGTTTAGTTTTGATGTAGTACAAACATGGATCTGAAACACTGAACTTGTCTGATTCTTCTTTAATTCCCTAATTCTTCATGTGATGAAGAAGACATTTATGACTTCAGAAATTTTAACAGGAGCAGATAAGTTCTGCTTGCTGTTTCAGAGACATAGCAAAGCAAAAACTCCTTGTAGATGGTTGGCACTATCCTACATGATAGTGGCACTAATGTGTGGTAAATGTCACACTGATTTCCTGCTCCTCAGAGTCTGATTCAACTTCCATGGTGATGCAGAGGAGAAATCTACTTCGAAAAGCATTTTTCTCATCTTCTTCTAATTCCAAATACATACAATATAGAAATGATGAATGTGTCATACACTCCTGAAGGGCATGCGTGGACGCCTTGTGAGCACAACAAAATGCAGCAGAGCCACCTTCAGGAGTTCCTTTAGAGGTGAAAAACAAGAACCTCGTCTTACCTGCTAGTGTGGACTAGAAAACTGAATATCTCTATGAGTTGTCAGGGACTTTCAAAAGGCAACATTCAACTGCAGGAACTTGGAATCTGTGCCAGGTTGGGCCAAACGGCAGTGATGTTAACTTAACCAGACCATCAACAGATAGTAGTTATTGGACAATACTCCAGTTTAATGAACATATAGAAAATAGAAAAATGGGTGATTTGTTAGCATATATGATGATTTTTACATTGTTAATGGGGGCTTTAGAGAGAAGACTGCTACTGGTCGAGCATTCTCCAAGTTTAACCAAGTAGCACTGAGGCCCATGCTGCTGCTCAGAAGTATACCTACCATGGAGTTAGGACTGTTTTCTCCCCTGAAATTCACCCTGAAAGTGGTTCTACAGGTTCTTGTAGATGGAACATGTAAAAGATTTTGCATGTGCTACATGTTGTTTATGTGATTTTTTTAAAAACTGCTGATTAAATGGTGTTTATTCCTCCATACTTTGAGAAACAAATAGAAAAAGACAGAAACAAAGGACCTTCCTTGTTTAAAACCCCCAGAGAGTTTGCATCACTGTAACTTTTATTGTGAGAATGTTATTGTTGCACTTATACAGCATCAAATCTTGCAAACACTCACTACGAAAAATCGCAGTTTACTTCATAAAAGTATCTTTTTCACTTTGCCTTTTTCTAGAGCTGCACTTGTAGATGTCACCCACTGACTCTCTCTTGCTTGATCACCTGATCTCGTCTGTTTGTTTAGCTTTGTATAGCCAGGGTATTTTTTAGATTGAGCTAGTGTTTTAATGGGCTTTTAATGGCCCTCAGTCAGTGCGTAGTACACAGCACTGAATCCTGGTTAAACTGGTTAAAGAATTCGTTTTTGTGTTAAGTTTTTTGAGGGCAGCATAAAGAAAGAGCCCAGTCTCTTCACTGTGTCCATGCATTTTAAGTTTGACATGTAGCAACGTCACAAAAGACATCTACATCCACATCCTCAAAACACTTCCAACTTGGAACTGGTTCCAAAGTTTCGATTCTGAAAGAAATTGTTAAGAAAGTTTAATTTCATTTCTGCTTATCGGTTCCTAAACACATTGTACTCGTGTTAGTGTGTGAGCAGTTGGTACAAAGAACTTGTCCTCTGTTTGTCCTTTAAAATGTCTGTGTATGCATGAGATGCCATGTCTGTTTTTTTTTACTGCAAAACAAATCTACCTACGGGTACAATAAAGTAAACTTGAACTTGAACTTGTATAAAGCAGTGCAGATGTGTGCATGAGGCAGTGTGAGTGGTTAGCAAATGACTGCTTTGGCCCGACGGAACTTCTCCCTGTTACAGTCTGAATACAGTCTGGACGACAAAGCAGGAAGCGCTAACACAGTGTACTGCACCTACTGTACATGGACCACTACCCATCAGCACCATTCTGCAAGCTGACTTTCTCTGTGTTTTCTATCTTCTGATGTGTTTAAGTTAATACATTGTGACTCTAGCATTATTTTGTAAACCCGCTCAGTCATTGCTGAGCTGCTTGATATGATTGTCTTTTTTACAAACACCTTAAATCAGCAAATACTGCTACAATATGCTTTACAAGAGTCCGCTATCGTTACAGTAAAGTAGCCGGCGTAAACACGAAAATATAAACTAGAAAAGACATTCTGTCACATTAGACATACAGTAGGTACCCTCCTGGCTTCATTCAGACATCCCCATCATAGTAGAGAGCCACAGTACACTGGTGATGTGTGTCACACATGTGATTAAACAGTACATCAATGATGTATAATACATAATAATACATGAATAAACTAGAGCTTATCAAATTGATAGCCAAGTTCTTTTTCTGAGTTCCTAAACCCTGAAAATTCTGTCCATACACAAAGACAATCAACTACTACTTTACCAACAGTAAAATAAAAATATCCCAATAGCTGTGATGGAGACTCTATGTAACAAATAATTGAACTGCAGCTGATAGACAGTTCACCTGTCTGAGGTGAAGGAAAGTACACAATATGACCTGTTGTTAGATTCTGACCTGGATAAATTCTGTCTCCATAATTATAGAGATTACAAATTTTAATTAATGAAGTTAATGAAGTTCCCATGTTGTTCAACTTGCATACATTTGCATGACTCTCTTTCATATGGATCCTGCTGCCATCTAATTCTTTAGATACTTAATAAACTCAGAGACTGTTTGGTTAAAACACAGATTGCAGTCAGTCATGGTAAATCTCTTTCATCTGACCTGTTACAGACTCCATCTTCATCGCAGTCAAGTTAGTTTTTATGGACATTTCAGTTTAGATGTGAAACTATTAAGCAAAGGAAAGTGAGGAACGTGCTTTTATTTTCATATTCTACAGACTTGGACATTGATGAATGTGACACTGACATGTACTAGGTCCAACCTAGTAAAGTTGCCATTGCAGCTTTTATGGAAACGTGACCAGTGTGCTCATTGAGACTAGAAGCTGACACACTCAGTCGCTGTCAGTATAACAGAGCAGAGCTTAAGGCTGCCTTTGAAAGACATCTTTGATACCAAGAAAGTCAGCAGCACTAGGAGCACGATATGTGCCGTTATGACTTTTCCATGTATATTTTCATCTTTGAACTTTGCACATCCATCCTGACCACCTTCCAGTGCCTTCTGTGCAGTAAACCTACCAACCTTGCGCTGTGTATTCACATTGTACTTGCTGGCTGTAACAGCTTCACTTGGAAAAGCTTTGATGTGCTCCAAGAAATGGATTCATTATCGTTCCATACTTGATTCACATATTTGCTCGGCATCTATTATGTATCTGCTGGGAGGCTCATTGGATAAGCAGTGTGGAATTATGTAACACTCCCCAGTTTGATGAGTGCTGTATAGGACTACAGTATTCTGCACAAAAATGTGCCCCATGTGTTTCCAGTTCAGAGCAGAGGTTTTTTATTTAACATGGCTGCTATATTTGCCTGGATAGATAACTCTGAATATGTTACCCAGGCAACCGTGTGTCAGTATCACACAAGTTGTATTAGTAAAGGGATGACAATGAATCATTTCTGTGTGACAAAGAAACATTTACTGATGGCATTCAGCTATAATTCATTCCTGCGAGGGTGTGGTGAGCAGAGAGAGGCCCGACAGAGCACCAAAATAATACATTTTCTCCGTTGCTCAATGCTTGACAGTCAGACTGTGCCTTCGCTATTGTTTTCAGCTTTTGCATTGTTCCACATGGCTGAGTTTCAATGATCATCCGATTGCTTTTATTCGGCCATAACTGCAGCAATCATAAAGTTATGACAGACAAATACTGGACTTTTTGAAGAGAGAAACGTTTCAGCATCAGGCTACTCTCTGATATCCTTAAAGTCTGACTGGCTGCTATTAAACACATTCGACCCCAAAGAGGAATTATCACCTCAGAAAACCAAGAAAGAAAAAAGAAAGAAAACAGAGAAGCAGTTTTCAGTGTTGAAGGTGACCTCCAATCTTTCAACATTACGGCTCGACAAAGTGTTGGTGTTATCAGATCAGGAGGAAGGCTAAGCGGATATGCACACCACATCAGGGTGGCTGAACATACGGAAGAGGTGAATGCCTATCACTGATTGATCTTGCTCCTAGATTACTCCATCTCATGTAATTCCCCCATCATTCAGCCCACTAAATATTCCCGTTAGCCTTTGAAATGAATGCAAATTCCCTGAGAGGAAGATGAGTGAGAAACGTTTGTGCTGTGTACCCTAATAGGGAATGAGATTGCTTTTTTTTTTTTTTTTTTTGACATACCTCAGGGCTGTGAACTGGGCCCACTAAGCTTTTTAACATTTATACGCTCAGATAAGAGAAGTCCATTATGTCTCATGCAGAATGCTTATTACACTGAGCCACTGGCTTTGATGCCCCAAAAGCTGCAAAGGCTTATTTTTCCAGAGGTCATTGTAGAATCACAGTGTGATCAGTATATCTGTGTCCTCTGTCTTTGAGGACTTCTAAAACATTCTGCTGTGTAATACCGCATTGTAATGAGAGTTTCATGCTCAGATTCACAGCGGCATTAGTCATTTGTTTAAACATTTGAAGCAACCTATGTTTTTCCTGACAGCTGACCTTTTACAAGTAAGAAACTACTGTACTCGCTAGGTGGAAGTACATGACGCAATACTAGGATAGAAATGGTGCAGTGTGACACATCCAGCAGATACAGAGTAATGTGAGCTTTAATGTAATGCCATGTTTGTGGCCAAAATTCACTTTTCTATGCTCTGTTTTTATCCTCTCCTGAGAAAAATAGCCAGCTCTTTAGCTGCTAAAGGATTCACTGACTGACCCGTTTGTCTGTTTGGTTCAGGGCTGCAGGTGAAGAATTCCTAATAATTCTATGTTGATTCATCACTGTGAGGGACACTCTTCACTTTATACACATTTTTTTTGTATACAAATAGTGATTAAAACAGCTGTAGCCATAGAGGTGGAAGGTGAAGGCACAATGGCAACCAGGCCCACTACATACTGGACCTCACAACCTAAGCGGCAAGTTCTTCCATACTGAACAGCCTTTATTCTTGCACTGAAACATGTATTTTTATATTTATATATCATTGCTTCTTATGCTACAACACTGGAAATCTGAAAAACTACCTAAAACAACTAATCTTCTAAAGAAAATATTATCTACACAATGAAAAACTGCAATCTACAAAAATAAGAAGAAAAAACAAAAGCTGCTAATATGTTGAACATGTGCTGTATATTTCTCCATTCCTTTCAGGGATTGAAAACAAATGCCTTGTCTAATGCCTTTATGTTTGTTCCCCTTCGCTGGCAGTATTTTCTTCTCATTCTAGTGAAAAGCTTTCCTTAGGGGCTGGGATTTCTGCACTCTCCTGAGTTTATTTGCTGGCTTCGAAAAGAGTTGCCTTTTTCCTGTTGGAGGTGTGAGAGCATGGACATGGTTTCAATGTGACTGAGGCCCCGTCCACACGAAGACCAAGACCAAGCCGGCATATTGGGGTCTGAAAACGATCATTTCTAAAACTAGGTCCCAGAGTGGAGAGATTTGAAAACGGTGGTTTCGCGGTTCCGTGTTTACGCTCTATCCGATAACTTTCTGAAATGCTTGCGTCATAGCTCCACCTCTCGATAAATGCGCCAAACTCAGAAAATGACTACAACTATGGCGCCGTACAGTGTTGCGTGTGTACTGCTGAAGCTAGTCACCCTGTTATCGCTATTACAGCAAAATATACTTCTTCTGCATTATCACCGTGTTCAGCAAACAAATATGGAAAGCACAATACGTCACTTCATGTTCTATGTTTACATCGTATACAGATTTCTGCGAATGCTTAAAGTCCTGCCGCCAGTTTCCGTTACGCCGTCACAGCGCCACCAACAGGCCTGGCATGTGTTTTACATCGTTTTCAGGCGTATCAAGTGAATTTGTGTGGATGGAAACATTTTCTGAAATGGCTCCGTCTTTACGAAGAAACTATAAGCAATTTGGCTTCGTGTGAATGGGGCCTGAGTCACATGAATGTGCAAAGAATGTTGTCTGTATATGTGCAAGTGGATGTGTTTGGTATAGATTAGTTCATAAATAGATGTTAGAGAGGCAATGGGACTTTTTGATCATGCTGAATTTGTTATCTACAAATGAGTTCAATTTAAAGCAAACAGTGAACTACCAGCAGTGATTGGGTAAGGAAGAAACGATTAACCCTGTGATTAGATGTGTAATGACAGAACTAATGTATATAGGCAGGGGAATGTGCTCGGATTTGAATCTTTAATTAGTTTTCAAATGAGCAAAATGTGTGTCCTTTCAGCACTCCTGTACCTTTACAGTCTGACGGATGTTTCTTCAGAATCCTGATATACAGCAAACTCTGAAGACAAATGTTTGGTATATGATATATGATGTAATGTAACAAAATATGTTCAATGTATGTAATGTATGTATATCATCACTGACATGTCAGTCTGTCCACACTGCACCAGGGACACTAATAGAACCAGCCATAATATTGACTACACTGAAGAGGCAATTAGACTTTCTATATTGGAAGGAACGTCATGAAAAATGTGTTAAGAACAAAAAACAAACTCCCAAAACACATTCAAATGAGTTCAACCAATAATGCACGGCAGTAAAAACTGT
Source organism: Chromis chromis (assembly GCA_900302755.1). NCBI lineage: Eukaryota > Metazoa > Chordata > Actinopteri > Pomacentridae > Chromis > Chromis chromis. Next base: position 8,698 of record OMNN01025892.1, read on the forward strand.
ATTAAACACTTCATTTCATTTTCTGTTTGCTTTTCACACACACACAGAGACACCCTGCTGCCCTGCTGTGTGTCGGGTTAGTAGACCGTAGTGTTAGCTCAGGCTGTCTGCTTGCTTGAGGTTACAGAGTGCTGTTTGGTGTGTGTGGATGGTGGAAAACTGTGCTGTTTTGGCCTCAGCTCCCCTAGCATTGCTCTGCTGTGGGTGTGTGTCACGGTTAGTGAGGTAATACGGCGTGAACATGAGAACTGGAAGTAGGCAAGCCTGGGACCTTTTCCAAAGCTACACTCACATAGAAACACACAGACTGTGTCCTTCTTGGAACTGTACCAGGGAGAAGACGGTCCGTCCCTGACTGCTATCTGCAATATTTATTGAAAACAAATACAGCAAACCTCTGTTGGGGGTGTTCTACTTAATGGATGCCTGCAAAACTGTCAAATAAAGGTTAAAATAAAAAAAGTAGAAGAGCCAGTGATGCACTTCTGTTTTTGGTTCTAGTGATGGAGAACCAAAATCTATCCATCATGTAATGATATTTTATAAAGTGTCTTGCATCTGGTTTCTAAAATCTGGACAATCATAGGACAGTGCTGACAAATATTTTAGTGAGTGAATCAACCACTCACTTGACTGTTTTTTAAATGACTTTTGCTCCTAATGCTCCTGAGCTGCATACAGGTTTTCTTTAACCTGAGCCCTAAACACAACTCAGGTTTAGGGCTCAGGCTTCCTTTCAGGTTTTTAGGTGCAGATATGTGTTTGACACACTCAAATTTCACATTTAGATTTGTACACAGCTTCAGACTGAGATACCATTTCACAACTCTCCACACATTTGCTAATACTGTTGCTACAACAGTACCTCATGGTGGGATTTCATGCGTCATAAAAATGATTTAGTTGCTCGCTGTTTAGCTCACTGAGCTAAGGCGATACCACATGGGCTCAGCAGTCATGAGTTCAAGTCTGGCTCAAGACCATTTGCTGCATGTCACTCTCCTGTCTACCCCCACTTTCACTCTGTCTCTCTACCAATAAAACGGAAAAACTCTCCCCCCAAAACATACATTAAAAAAATATATAATAATGGTTCACTGATGTTTGAGTTTGAATTGACCAACATTCCAGGACAATTATGTCTTAAAGAGAGTCGGCCTGTCTCAGGCCTTGAGACGCAGTGTAGGACAAACATCAGAAGACAGGGAGACGCTATCGCATCCGTGTAAGAATGTAACCATGAACACAGTCCCATAAGCTTGCGACACACAATCAGCAAATCCCCTGTTGCTGCTTTGAATCTTCTGAAAGTAAAAAGCAGGTCAGAAGTATTTTGTGAAGATATCTGGGAAAACAAGGCAAAATGAGAATCCTCTGTTGGCTGACATGACCTGATGATCTCAGTTGTGCCTCTAATTATTGCTTTATAATCTTATTTTTATAACTGGGTCAATCCGACCCTAACAACACAAAGGTCATAATTTCAACCAGAACATTTCATAATTTAGTGAAAAACATTTTTTGGTTTTATTTTGTTGAAATAGAGGTTCCTGACAAATTCAAAAAGCCTTGATGTAATAAACAAATGGATTTGGTTCTTTTTAATGCATTTAAAACCTAAAAAT
>OMNN01025893.1:0-12392 GCA_900302755.1 Chromis chromis
CATTGATCACATTGGTACTATGTGGTGTTCTGCTGGAAAACCTTGGATATGGGCATCCGTGTTGATGAGACTTAGACACCCAAATAAACATTGTCCCAGAACAAGCACACTCCCTCATGCAAATGGAAATCCCAAATGTCACTGATCTACCCTTGCAGGAAAATGCACCCCACCACATGGCAAAAACATCAAACAATCAGGAACATCTTGAGGAACATGACAATGGCCCAAGATGTTGATTTGACCTCCAAACTTCCTAGACCCCATTCTGATCAAGCATCAACAGGATGAAGTGGAACAAGTTTGATTGACAGAGGCCCCACTGCACAAGCCAGAGTACCCAAAGGATCCACTGCCAACGTCCTGGTGCCAGACCCAATAGGACACCCTGAGAGGTCATGTTGTCCATGCCCAATGGCTCAGAGCATTTTTGACCACATAAGGGGGACCAACACAATATTAGGCAGGTCGTCATAATGTTATGCCTGATCGGTGTATATTGTAACATTTTAAGGATGTTTATTATTTCAAATAGTGTTCCTATGAGGTTAAAGTGAACTAAGATGGAACGTTTTCACATTCAGAAGATGTTTAGAAAATGTTCTCGAGGCCTCAGATGACAGAATCAAACGTTCCTGTAATGTGACGTATTAACAATGGTGGAGCATTTTGCCTGTAACATTCTGGGGATGTTCTGGGGACGTTGCTGTTGATATTGTTCACCTTTTAATAAGAATATTCTGGGAACTAAAATAAACTTCCCGATAAAAGCATTACTAGAATGTTGCAGAACGGTTTCAGAACAAAATAATTCTAGCTGGGTTGCTGCTGCAGCTTATAAATCATATTCTGCAGATAAAAGGGAACATGTTTGGTGCAGACCACAGCAAAAGTCACTTCAGTTTTATTTATTTATTTGGTGGAAAACAAATGCAAAAATGATCACTAAAATACGACTCATATCGGTCAAAATACCACAACATGATTTTTCTGTGTATCATTCAGTTCTAGTACAGCCTGATAAAGGTGAAGAGTAGCTCAAAATAAAATGTTTTTGTAGTCTATTGTTGAGTCATTTCTAGGACTTTGTGAAATATAAGAATGAAATTATGAGAGTATAAGAGAGAGAAGATCAGCACAGTGGATCCAACACGTGAAGTAAATGGGTCAATCAATACAGAGAAGAATAGAGGAAGAGAATGAGGGAAAACATGAGTGATGATGAGGAGGCTGTACAGCAGATGAGGCTTTGTGCTGCTTTCACTGTTTATATTCTCTGCAGCAGCAAAGAGCAGCGTCGGTACTTTAACATAAAGGCTCGTAATTTTATTTATTTCATGTCTTTGTGTCTCTGCTGGATGCTCGGATATTGGATTTGAATATAAAAAACACAAAATAAGTTTATCTTGGTTATTGAATCAATGCTCCTTTGGTTCATCATCTGTAATATGATATTATGAGAATATTGATATGAAAATCTGCATTAAGCTGTAGGATTGTAAATAAAGATTAAGTGCTGTTGCTTTATTTACTGCAGGGGGAACTCAGTGTTCCAGTGGAGCTTTGTTTAGTCTCATGATAGATTCTCATGCTGAGCTCCATCCTGCAGGGGATCTTCAAATATCACCAGATTTCAAGTCAAAATTATCACACATCTTTTAGAAATCTACATGTTTTTCCTTCCACCCAGTTCACCCTCCCCTTTGTTCTCTAATGTATTAGGCCACAGTGTTCTTTAACACCACACTACTGAATGTAGAACACATGCATCCATTCCCATGAATAGTGTCACCATGGTGCAGTATGTGAAGCTCAGAATAACAAATTGTGATGATAAATCACAGCCTCCAACGTCACTGTTAATATGAACAGTCTGATTTGTTGTTTGGTCTGCAGTGTGAAATCTGCTCTTCTGTGTCGTCTAATTCTAAATAGCAGCTGCTTTCATGCTCCTCTGGTGTCATAATTCAGTCTCTATAAGATCCTGCATTAAAGCCATAAATATGTCCAGGAAGGGAAGCATGTTGTTGTTGACTGCATGTCACAGTATTGATCCGTCACATGACTGATCAGGTCATAGACGCTTAAATAGGTCAAATCTGCTTCTGCTGCCTGATAGTGACCTTAGAGGTTACTCAGGTCATTCTAGCTGCCATGATAAGGCTTCAAACAGACGTCTAATGTGGAAAAATGCATTAATTTGTGAGTTTCTTGTGCAAGGCAAAATCTGCCAAACAAAGGTCAAGCACAGTTTTTGTTCACTAGATGCTAGAGAACAAAAACAGTTATTTTCCTAAACAGACAGTCAGTGCTGTTTTATTCATCCAGTCCATCATTATACCACATTCAATTCCTACTTCCTCCTTCCAGGAACTAAATCATTTCCCACCGGAAATGTATTTGTTCAGAAAATACAGATCCTCAGTTTGTCATCTGATTTGAAATGCTTTTCCTTCCTCCTTCATCTCTGATATGGAGGATATTTGTATCTCTCAGTGTCTGAATATAAAGTGGGAATTGTACAGACCAGCAGACTCATCATCACAAGACGTTTCCACGCTGATCCTAATAGTGTATCATTATTTTCCTGCTTTCTCTGTGGGCCTCAATTACTGAGCAAAGATCAGCTAAATGGAGGTTTCACATCACACTTAGGCTGACAGATGTAACATCCCAATCAGGATCTGTTTTACCACTAAGTGAATCTTAAAGGCAGGATTCCTCCATGTTTTGTCTTTTGTGCAGTTTTTATGATTGTTGCAGGATATCAGGCAACTGAAAACAGAAGCCTAACATGAGGTGACAACACAGAGGGCAGCTTCCTTCCTTCACGTGGTTCGTGTCTGGCTGGAGTTCGCTGACAAACTCACCTTCATGCTATAAAAACCCTGCAGGATTCTCTTACACTGTGTTACAATGTGCAGGCTGCAGACTGTAGCTGAGTCGTGGTTTGATTGAGTCTTTGACAGGTTTATCTGCAGAAGTTCAGCTGCAGGACGCCTGAAGTCAAACCCTTATTTCTCTTGACGTTCATATGCAGGGTGGCTGAACGCTAAAGGTTCTGATGTCTGCCAGAGATTGAAGCTCACAGACATCTCAGTGCTGGGCAGGACCTCTGGGTTAATGGAGTTTACTGCAGAGTGTACAATGGTTGTTGTGGACATATTTACTGAATACAGCCTCCTCTGTTCTGGATGATGCTATTAGCTATTACATTGTATTACAAAGTGCCTGCATCAGCACAACAAATATTGTAAAAAGCTGATGGAGTATGTCTGCATAGAAACCGACTTATTATTGTGAAGGCGTCCGAAAGAGTTTGGATTTGGATTTATTTCAGCTGCAATAGAAGCTCGCTGGGCAGATGTGCACAGAGAAGCTTCTAGTCTCCACTCAGACAGATGTGCAACCAAAATTAGAGTTAAAGCAGTGAATTAATTTGAAACTAATGCTAAAGAGCATTTTAATAGTAGAAGCTTTGTTTGTTTGAGTGAAGAAAAGAAAAAGCAACTTTTTGTGAATGTCACAAATAAGCGGATGGGCGTTTAGGGTCTATTTCAAAGGTTAACTTTTCTGATAGAAATGTTCAGACTCTAAAAGTAAAGAGGAGTAAAAGTGAAGTTTGAAGAAAGTTAGCAGACAAGAAGACAGAGATGAGATGGAGACACTCAGACAGAGATATGTGGTGAAGAGGAGAGAAGAAAATGAAGGAGCTGGACTGGAATAATTTGCCGTAATGTGACTTCGACTCATCTAACAAGAACATCAATACCAATTTTATCATGCTCTGACAACTGGGTCATTATTTTTACTTTAATTTGAGCCAAAATGGAGAACAAAAAATGAGCTGATATCATATCAACAAAACTCTGAGGCTCTGAGTTTGAAATCCACATTTCCCTTTTTAAAAAAATACCAAAATTACACCATTTATCATAGAAATAAACACATTTTCAACTTTCCAACAGTCTGTGATTATATCAAAGTGGCTATAATTTCAGGAAATATAGCCAAAAATAACCTTTAAACTTTATGTTTCATCAAAAATCTCTTTATTCTACATGTCTCATTCAACTGTTTGCTCTAAATTCTGTTTTCATCAGTGCAACTGAGAAGCTATAAATGAATTGGCTGCGACCAACAGTCACCAAAGTTCAGAGACTTTTAGGTTGAACTGCAGGCAGTGTTTACACAGAGCAAAAAAGAACTTACTCGAACAATAAAATAAATGCAGTACGACTCCAAAACAGTTCACAGTAAAGCAGATATGTTGGAAGATACATTCAGGAGGGACTTTATGTGCAGAGTAATGTGGAAAATGCTCAATTCGTAGATGTGAATAGGCTCATCTATAGCTTGTGGAGCCCACCTTTTTTTTCTAATACTGGTGAGTGAGCTCTTGGAAAAATGTTTTACATATTGATTCCATTTTTTTCAGTTTCTGTAAAACATATAATCCAAGAAATTCCACCTTCTTTTTTATGATTTATGATATTTTTTACTTTTGTTATGTTTCCAGGAGAAAAGAAACGGCTGAGTTTCAGAGAGTTAAGACCCGCTAGGCAATTTTGTAATGAAATACGATTTTATATCAGTTGTCTTGTCCGTATTCAAGAACCCATTTGGGAACAAAAGCCTCCAGTTTTAAAATGCAGATCTTTATAATTCACCATTGATTTGTTTGAGTTCTCACTAATTCCACTGTCTGCTGTTGATATAAGCTTCACTTTACTGATTATATCTATCTGTAGCACAGACATATGTGTGACTAATGTTAGAAATAACCATCCAGTGAATACTGAGACGTATCAAATGATGAATAATTAAGTTAAGAGAAATGAAGAAGGCTCCAGTCTGGTGCTGTTTGGACTCTTCATGGTTGTACAATGAGATTCATTCATTCTCAGTGAATTGCATCTATTTGTTAAGCATATTAAATGTCTAAAAGCTCAAACAACAACTGTAGAAAACTGATCTGTGGTGTATATGTGTATTGATGTTTGAATCTAAATGGAAAGCATGAAAAAAAAAATACTTAAACACTTCAGGTGCAGTTCTCTGCATTATTTAGCATCTGAATCAGTATTAGAACGATAACATGTTGATCTAAACTCCATATTTCTCAGAGAGGAAATGGGCAGCATATTTGCATGTTATCTTCTTGTTCACCTGAAATACAGGAGTTTGTATGAAACGCAGTACAGAGAAACAGAGCAGAGAATTAGAGGAGGAGGAAAGAAATGAATAAATGAGCAGAGATTCTTGTTTTCCATCTGGACCTTTGTTTCCGAGCGACATCCTCATGGTTTCCCACAGTGATGCTGCTGAAAAAAACAGGATATGAGATGGATGCATTCTTACTCCATGGCTCAGAGGATGGAGAAGTAATGTGGAGGTAGACCTAATTGCAGATGCAAAAGAGAAGCAGCAGGAGAAAAGAGGAAGATGTCTGGATGTTCTTTATGACTTTGTTTATCACTTCGGTGACCCTGAGGAAGCAGCAGACAGATTACACTTCATCTCCACAGCTGATCCTACGCTGCTTTTAAGTTCAGTAATTCTTCTTCGTGGCTTTTTGAAGCCAGACTATAATGACTCTGGATCAAAGCTTTCATCCTCAGGTTTCACTGCTTCTCTGTCTTCCTGATGCTTCCGATGTTGCTGCCGCAGCAGATTGGGATATTTTTATAGTGTGCATTTTTACCTGAAATACCAGACAAAGGAGAGCTGCACCTTTTCATTTTGACACTGTTATTGTCATGTTAATTCACACACACACTGCTGCATAGAGGCAGTCTGTGGTGACATTTAACCAACTGTGACCCACACAAACACAAATGACTTCCCTCAGTGTGTAATAACAAAAAAGTAGAGCCTATGAAGCTTCCATCATGCTGGGATTTGACTTTCTAGAAAACATTGACTGGCTTTGACTCTGACTGAATTTATTTGGTCTCTACCCTGCCAGACAGTCGACTCTGCTGCCGTCTGTTGGATGTTGTAGCTTTGTGTGGTAATTTGTGCACCGAAAACACTGTTCATCACACTCAAGAGTGAATTTACTGAGCAGAGTTGCAGCCGTCGGTCTCAGTGTGCCAATGAGACAAAGTGTTTTTTTTAATTAGAAACTTTCTTAAGCAGCTGCTGGTGCTTAACTTATTGGCACAAAACCCAAACATTAGATGAAACCTGCTCTCTGTGATGCTAAAAGAACAACAAGCCAAGTGAGGTTTTCTTTGATTAACTCTACACAGTCAATTTACTGCAACAGGCTTCCAATAGGCTGTTAGTTTTCCTGCTGTTACTGACACATTTCATTAGCTGTGGATCACTAATGAAGCCAGTGTAGTGAGGATCCAGTCACAGTGGTTTTTATTTAAGTAGTTGATGGTTAAACATGTGAAGGTGAGGCCCTACGAGACCTCTCTCATTTTCAGGGATCAAATCAAAATAAAGGCGGTCCAAGAACATGAGGAGCTTCTGTGTATTGTATGGGCCAAGACTGGGTGTGAGTGGCCACCCCATTCTCAGAACAGTATGTTCTTGACTAATTTTTACAATTGAACAGACTATTGTGCATGTGATAACTTATACAATTAAATGATGCTGACATGTTTTGGAGAGAACAACCATTAGACTGAGAAGTCAACAATCAGTTTAGATCAATAAGATCTATTCAATTGGAAGCTGTGCTAAATGCAGGCTACCTGTACTTAATCATGTGCAAAGATGTACTGAGACATTGAGACATGTACTAAGACATTTGCAATTTTAATGAAATGAAGGAAGAAATTCAACTCTGTTGTGAATAATTGCCAAGTGGTTTGGAGGTTTGTCCATGTAGTTTGGAGAATGAAATTTCTCTTTCAAGAAATGAGCCAAACCAATGGAGAAAAACTGTAATACAGCCACTGTCAGAAGCATCATATTGGGTCAGTGATAACAAGAACATTTTGTCCTTCAGCTTTAATCTTAAATTTTATCCAGCTTTTAACTTTTCCTTGAATTGTCAGACTGTTTGTATCCTAATTTCTGCATGCCACCAATAAATCTTTTTGTTTCCACTGGCTGACTCCACTTGCCTTTAAATGGCATGCTCTCAACAAACAGGCCTGCAGTCCTTGGTTGTCTGCATTCTCCACTCCTCTATTTAGTAAAGATCAGCTTGCAGTAGCAAAATGATGATTAACTTGTTGTGTTTTTTACTGTCCTGATTGAGCAATATGATTGCAACAAACTAAAAAGTATCTCAAACTTCCTTTATGTCCATTTGTGCATCACCTTCTGGGCAGAGATCAAACTTAGTTTCACGAGGAAACCAGGGAAAACAAAAAATGCTAATTATCAAGACAAAAAAGCTACATCCTTTCTGCCTGTGAAAACAAGGTGCTACTATTTCAATTATACAATAATGTTGAATGACACATTCAGTATATTTGTACAAATTAAAATGTAATTGAAATGAATGAATACAAATATCCCAGTGAATGACTACAGTCAGTCAGCAAACCTGGAGTACAGGGTAGCAAGGCAACACTTCCTTGGACGGATCCCTCTGCAATTGTAGAGTCAGAGCCGCCATTCATCAGATTAATACAATCGGATGATCCCTGGCCCAGTCTTGGGTTGTTCCACTCCAGCTACTTCAAATACAAATTCCTCCTATACTATACAGCTCTTTCTATACAACTGGGAAATGGGTCCGGTGTTGGGGAACCTGTAGCAAAAGCCTCCCACTGACAAACTAAAGCCCAGCCAGTCCAGTGCAACCACATAGAATAGTGGAGCCCCTAAACCAACAGCTTCTGGTCCCTGTGATCAATCTATAAGGACAATCACTGAGTACAACAGGCACTTTGCCAACAGAGTGACTAGCTTCCACTCCACAAAGTCAATGCCAACCGCAACATACAACTTTGATCATAGGTGACTCTATGATCACGAATGTCAGGACAAGTTCAGCAATAACCTGTTGCTTCCCTGGTGGTTCTGTATGGGACATAGCAGATAAAGCTCCTTAGATCCTGGCAAACAACTGGCATTATTATGGTCCACATTGGTAAAAATGATATCCATAAAGAGGAATCTGCACTATTAAACCTGACTTCATACACTTGCTCAGCACACCAAATAGATCGACCAGTCACATTTATATGCTGGTCATTTTCCCTCCTGTGACAGTGGCAGTGGGTGTTTCAACTATTGTCCCTACATATCAGGCTGTCATGAGCATGCGTTACAAATAATGTTCCTACATTGACAATTTTACATTTCTTCTGGCTGTTTAGACCTAATGCCATGCATCAAAACTAATGTTCTTGCTCTGAGGTCTGTCTTGAGAAATAGCCTACCTGATTAAATAACTGTTAAAGATGATCATTAAATAATAGATAATGTTGCTGCTCTCGATCAGCCTCTGCAGTTTGCAGCACAGACACTGTTTTCATCACGTGGAGGGAAACATAAAGTAGCTCTACATTCACTGTGGTCAGTGAGGCCTGCTGACAACACTGCTGCATTTTTTGGAGACACGTGATTGGTACCAAGCAACACAGATACTAAAGACCTGGTGGCAGCAAAGCAGCTTTAATCAGCACTTTAGACAAACTTCCTAGAGGCCATTGGCTGTGGGGCTTGAACAGAAAAAATATTTGAATCAAGAGCCTGTCATGGGAACTCAGCACTGTCATTAATGTGATACAACTTTTTAAAATTGTTATTTTGTTATTATAACTCAGATATTGACCACGACCCACTTCAAGTCTCTCATAAATACTGAGCACATACGGCTGCAAGGCTTGATTAGTTGTCTACGTTTCTGTGATTTGCAGTACTTTACCTTGTGCAGAGCCAACAGAATGAGTTGAAACGTTTGAAATGTCTGATTGGATCCCTGATGATGGACAGTACTCTTCAGTGTGGGAAAACTCCTCCCCCATCACTGTGCTGCCACTTCCTTTAATGGTTACGTAAATATACAGACTGAAATACAGTTCAAATCAGCTTTCAAATAGCAAAGGATACTTAAAGACACTAAACTCTGTCTGTCTCAGTACTGCAATAATTTACTATTTACACTGCCTCTCCCCACGACCCTGCAGAGGATTAAGCAGTGTACAGATAATGGATGGATGGACACTGCCTCTCAGATATCACGTGAAATCATACAAGAAACCTCTCCAAAAAAAGATACATCGGACAGGCTAGAACATAGCTTGTAAGGACACATTGCAGTACTTTGGAACTACAGATACATTCACTTTAAATGTAAAGCATTCTAGTTGTAACATGCAGGTCTTTTTCTTGGTATGTAAATCTCAGCATGACATCTCATGTCAGCATGCGGCAAATACAGCACTAAGCATCCCTGAGAAATATCAACAGGATTTATCCACTCTGTAGGAAATGGTGGTTGGAAAACCGGTTTGACAGAAACAGAGTAAAATTTCAGATTCAGAGGTATTTTTCAAAGAATTGTTCTTCAACAATTAGCATAGTTTTCACAAATCATCAACCAGTCGCTCATTTGTAACACACAGCATAGCATAGACTGTAAAGCTTAGTGGTTTGAAAATTTAAAAATCAGATATTGTTGAATGAAAGATATTTTTAAATCACTATTTCTCACAATTATTAATAAAGCTTGAGGAATTTGCAATAACAGAGTTTTCTGTTATTGAGTAAGGAACATTTTTAGTTTTATTAAATTACAGGAAAATGTAAACTTCCCCAAGCTATTTTTATTTCCCAGACTTTGACGCACACAGTGTGTAGGCTTTTCCTGTGCACTCTGTTTGAACCACTCTGAAGCAGAGAATACATGTGTGTTGAAGTGTGACAGGAACTGTGTGAGTGTTATGCTTTTCTCAGTACTTGGCCTGTTTCATTTTCATCAAAGTTAAATAGAAGGCAACAACACAGATTAACTGTTAAAAACCATAACTGACTGAATAAAAGAAACAACGCTGACTACTGGAAACAGTATGTCTCCTGTGTTAGCCCACTTTTTTTGCCACTTTATAACTACATCAACAGATTGCATCAACAACTACTATTCACCACAGTAAAGGAGGAAAACATACATTGTTGTGGAGCACATGTTGAAATGATCACTGCAGCTTCACACAACCACCAGAGTTTACCTACCAATAAAATGTAACTACTGGACGGAATTAGCTGCTGCACAAACAAGCCATAGGGTTACTAACCATAAAGCCAGAGTAAGGCAGTAATACTTGTGTTTATACGAGCAATGTAAAGAATCTGTTCCTACAGATATGACAGGGGAAAACATCCAGAGGTCTTGTCCTGTGTAAAAGTGCAATCTGAAGTTCAGATGAAGCTAATGTGAATGTGTATGACAAATCATGTGGCTGACTTCGCTTTTTACATTTCCATTAACGTTTGAGATTACAGTACCTAACATACAATACAGTGTATGCTAGTATAGTGTATGTAAATACATACAAATTGACCAAATAGTGAAAGGGTTCTTTTGTTGTTGTTTTTTTACAAAGTTTAGGGAATAAGTGACAAAACTATCTGGGAATTTACACAGTATGGACTATAGGCACAGGGCAAGAAGGCATTTGGGAAGATCATGCATAGTTCTCTAAGGAACTACTGGTGTTCTGTTAGCCAGTGACAAGGTACAGTGTAACCATTAGACCTACAGGGAGATACAAGATGGATGTTTGGGGGGATAATGTTTAGATAATGAATTCTGCTACACTTTGTTTCTTAGTGGTTTATCAAAGATGCTACCTTATGATACTTTAAGGTTGAATGCACACAACTAAGCAGAAAGTGTGATGCTGTCTATCAGATGAGTCAATGGTTTTTAAAATCTTTTGAAATTAGTCAAAGGCCAATATTTTTAGCCAGAAAAGTCACAATAAATAAAAAATACATCAAGCTTACACACCTTACATCCTTTGGTTATGTTGCCACCTCTTGGTAAGATGGATTATCGCTTCTGAAAAATGTAATGGCATTCTTTCATCAAACCATGTGCCCAAAGGCCCAAAGGCAGATGTCAGGGGTTTAAATAAGACAGGCTCCACCTGTCATACCCTGTCAGTAGGCTCTCATCAGTAGCACCTAATCCGAAACCCCTGAGTGACTGATCAGTTGTTTAACTTATTTTAAAATTATAAAAAGTGATTTTTATTTAATTAATTAATTGTCAATTTTACATCATTTGTCTGGGTATTCCACCTTTACCTGAAGGCAACAAGGATTGAGTGTTTGCTTGTCCAAATATGTTGAAAAAATAATCTCCAATTTGTTTGCACTTAGTTTTTCACATGATTGTATTATTCTGAATCAAAATATTCACCATAAACATAAGAGCGTCATGACTTTAGTAGTTGTATGAAATGGTTTGAAATGCTGTAAAGTAAAACTGCGTTTAACTGAAACTAAGATTGCTTTCTTTAAGATAGTTAAACATTTTCTGCAGCTTTTTGCTTCTGAGTCTGTAGTCACTGGCATTGTGCTTTAAAATACATTTACTTTCAAATATGTTCAGGGAGTGTGCAAAAGCTTTGAGTTGTCCGTCATTTCGTCATCTCAGAAAACCCACAAGAGTTCAGTTTAATCTGCTTCTTACAGTAGCTCTGACCCTGCCCTGGACCTGACACCTATGCCTTCAAGTACTTCACAGTCTTTCACAGTGAATGGCACTATCCCTTCACACAGCATTACCATCACTGTCTACAAAACACTAAATACTAATTCTCAGTTAACATCATAGAACTACTGCCATTTAAATGATGCACCACACCTACAATTTCAGTGCTTTTCCCTGTTACCGTCCTGCTGCCTACTGTGCAGACTTCCTGCAACAAGTGCAGATTTAAAGGGTTCAGGCAGTTTCTCCAAACACAGTTCATTTATATTTTTACCTGTTCAGAGAGCTTTTGTCATATAGATTGGTAGACTATGGTGCAGAACATCTTAATGTGACACTTAGTTTAAGTAACATAAATATGTCAAAAAGTTGATCCTGATGTGTTTGTAGCAGAGAGGCTCACACAAATGGTACATGACTAAAAGAACACTGTGATGTCTGGAGAAAATGACCTGTTTTCATTTTATGCAAAGTCAGATTTGAGATGATTTCAACAAAATCTGGAAGATTTTTACCAGTCATAGCTTTGGCTTTGAGGAACTTAAAGTGAAAACTTTAAGTTCCCCAAAGCCTTCACATAATTCATTCCTAAGCCAGTCATCAGCTCCACAGTCAGGTTTTCCTGTCCAAATATTTCCTGTTTAGTATTTATACAGTTATACAGTTTGTCAACATAGCCGAGCTTTTAATTAAACATGCTACCCTCAGAAGATTGCTGTATTATGTTGTAAACTGATGCCTCCTAGTGGATGACATAGTG
>OMNN01025895.1:0-11705 GCA_900302755.1 Chromis chromis
CTGTTTTAAAGCACTCTGCACAGTACAAGAAATACAATTCTGTTGGGAAAACTAATATTTATATATGGATTTATTTGTTCTTCAGACAGTGTTAAATGTAAACACATTTAATCTAAAAAAAAAAAAAAGAAGAAGTTCCAAACATATGTTAGTTCTTTAAATTGTATAGAAATTGGCATCTAATACGCTAAGCAATAGCACACTTACAACCTCATAGCAACCTGTGTGAATAATGGACCCTATTTATGAAAAAAGGCCACAAAAATAGCTTTCAGACTGTGATGTGAAAGAGCTCAGCAGATCTGCATATAACCCTGACTTCAATCCCATCCAAATAAATATAATAGAACATTTATTTCATTATGTCACTTTTCATGACAAAGCCTTTGATTGTGAACCAGCACAAACAAGACAGAAACAAATATGGCATTGATTGTCCGTTTATCCAGTCTGAAGCAACAGCTAATCACATTACAGGACAAAGACTTTGTGATGAAAAGCAACATAATGACATAAAACGGTCTTTGGGAAAGATGGAGCTGCAGAATAAAAACAGACACTGAAAAAAAAAAAAACATTTTGAAGCTAAAATGTCTGGAATTAGATTTTAAAAATGTCCTGCAGGTGATTTGTTTTATTTGTGGGAAGGATGCAAAATGAAATTTTGCAATTTTGTTTGTATGCATTTATTTGATTACTTATTTTTCAATGTATAATTTGTTTATTTCATAATAAACACTTTGGATCTCCATAATTAAAGTCCAACAACATCCTCAGTGATGCTCCAGCAGCTGAGTGGGAGAACTTCCCTGCCAGAGTCACAGCATTAAATCCTGACAAAAGCTCTGATTGAAGAGCGGAGGCTGTTACAGCAGCACATTAGTGCTTATAGTTGTGGAGTAGGATGCTCAACAATCATGTATGTAATGTTCTGTCTATGTAGGTTTAGTCATTTTGTGTTGCTTGTGTGTTTGTGACTCATTGTAGATGAGACAAGAAGAGACACAGGACTCGGTCGACAGAGTCACATCATGCTTTTATGACGAAAAAGGAGTTCATTTACAAGACAGACGGTATATAAAACATACATTGAAATAAAAAAAGAACTCATATGTGTTTTTATAGACAAGTACATTATTGTCTTTTCCTTCCCTTTGAGACCAAGCAGCCATGGGACTGAACAAAACATGGGCGATCCCTGGAGGAAAGAAGCAGCAGTTAAATCCTATGTTACTATACCTACACTATTTACAGTTAAACAGTCATTTTCCTCTGTCAGACATGGCAAGGAGGTCTACAGATTGGATGACATGATATGGCTAAGAGATCTAATATGTACAGTTTCTGCTCTTCACATCCAAGGATCCACGCATTACGGCACAAAATATACAAGTTAAAAATCCAGTAGTAGTCAGACAGGATCAAAAAGTCCAAATTTGGTATTTATTGTCTAACAGTCTCTTTGATGAGCCAGTCATGTGCGTTGATGACTGATCGTTTGTCACCATTCACTTGAAGTACTTGTCTTTGTATCAGCTCTGCATTTAATTGGAGCCCTCAGCACCCATTCCCAGGTTTCAGAAGTCAGTAATGACCGTGTCAAAGAGGAACAAATATGCATTAGTGCAAAAACTGAGAGCGATCAATGAAAAATGTTCTAAAACGCTTAACGAGGTTGGTGCCAGGTTGATAGAGAGAAAGAGAGACAGAGAGAAGTAGAGAACAAGAGACAGAGAAAGAGAGGAGAGGATGAGTTTACGCCAGCCAAATCTGAGAAACACCCTTGATATTTTTTCACTATTTGTTTTTTTTCTATTAGAGGGCTCCAACAAACACAGAGCTGCACCACATAAAGCTTCGTCTGAAGAGTGGGGGAGGCGAGAGAGCGTCATATTGGCTCAGACCTGGAGCATAAAAGTTTAAAAAAACCTGGCACCATCTCGTTCTTAAAAGAGGAAATCATCATGAAAAAGGTAAAGTGGAAACCCAGGAATGAGTGCCAACCAGGTCTATAAGAGCTCTATACGCCTCCTCCTACTCCTCCAGAGGGATTCTGGGAGAGTGACAAGGTTCAAGATAGATCAATGAAACTATGCCATTAATAATCCTATCCCCATACAGCATTGATCAGTCCCACCGTCCTGCTTGGAATATCAATCGCTTTATCTACAGCTTTTACATCTGAGCAGGTCATCTGTTTGTGGATAGATATGTGTGAAAGTACAATCATCCAGAGTAAACAAATGCTTCTTGTGTAAGATGCACGCTTCTTTAGATATTCTTTTGAATCACGTTTCAATACTTGCAGTTTGTTTCAACCAGTCCCATGGCCAGCAACAACGGCACCCCTGGCTCTCCATACGAGTGTAGGTGAGAGTTTGGCAAGACCAATCACTGTATACAAAAGGCATGCATAGATTTAACCTTCTAAGACCACAAGAAAAAAGAAGAAGTCATTTTTTCAAAAATTATTTGTCTCTAGAGAGTAAACCGATCATTTACTGATCAGCACTCGGTCATATAGAGAGAAAGAATGATGCTGTGTGTGTTTTTTTTTAGTTTGTCATGTCTTAGTGAAGCTGGTGAGGGGCCATCAGAAAGTGTTAAATCTACAGACTGAGTCCCAGCAAACCAGGTGTTGCTTTTAATCAGATGGAGGCCTCTCCTGATAAACTTTTGCAGGCGTCGGAGAGCAAACAGCAGCCCCTCACACCCAGTGCAGAGAGGAGGTCACACTATGGCTATAAGGAAATCAGTGAAGCACTGACTTATGTAGCTAACAGTCAATATTCTCTCTTCTCTTAAGAGACCCAGAGCTGTTGGTTTTAATTTACCATCATGTACAATAACTGGTACATCAGCATCAGCAGTATGGTCCCCTTTTGTTGCTGTTCCTCACACTGACCACTGGGGGTCACTATTGTCACATAGAAGAGGGGCTGGTAATTGTCTGGTCAAGGTTAAGATGAAGCAGCTGTTTATGCAAGGTGCTTTAAACAATCTTTCAGCAAAGCTCTGCAACATGCTCAGTTATACCTGAATATCCAGCCAGCAATGACAACATCTCTTTGTCCAATTGGCAGAAAACCCCCACGATGCCATATTTCTGCCTAAAAACCCCAGAATACAGAATACAGAATACATACCCTGAATACAGACTCCACTATTTGTATGACACTCTGTTCTGAGAGGCCTGTTATGAAAATGGGACTAATAAGCCAAGTAATCACCCAATCAGCCGAGCTCACTTCTCCGTCATCCCATTACTGCTCATCTCAGCTCTGATAATTCAACTCAAGTCTAATCCAATCAAAACAGCAGCAGCTGTAGGATGTGGAGTGAGAGATGGGTTTAGTCGGAGCTAATATGGAATCCGAAATGAACGAAGACAAAGGCTGTGGAAAATGCAGTCTTTAAACGTGGGACTAAAACGGTTCTTTCTTGGCCAACATATTGAGAAAACAGCTCAGAGGGGTGAAAGCAAAGCCTTCTTAATTTAGACATAGAATGGAAACAGTGTTAGAAACCCCAAAAATAAGATGAATATTTCAGGCTCGGCTGGTAATGACGCAATGATTATGGCGTCTTAGGGTTTTTCTTATTTTGGTCTGCGTCTTTGAAGAGTTTCCCAGTGGAAAGCATCCTAGCTGTGAGGTTGCTGCTGCTGCTGCTGCTGCTGTAAATGGGGCGTCTAGACTACACTACAGCAACCCCAGGCAAGGACAAACCAGAGGAGGGAGCGGGGGATCGCGCAGCCTACTTTCTCAAGAAACATGGCAGAGGAGATGAATCAAGCTCGCCTCCACTGGTATCTACAAACACAGAGAGTCTGTCAGGGAAGTGAAGTGGCTTGGCTGCAGAGCTGTGTGCACTGGCATCTTTCTGGAGGAGAGCTGCTGAAGAATTGCTTGGCAACTGCGTGAGATGTCAATTATAATGTTTAACATACTCCTAAAAGGAAAATGAAGCTGGACAGATTTATTTTTCAGCTTGAAGCAAAATTAGCTCCTCTATCTTTCAAAGACTTGGTGAAGAGATACAGGCGCTTGTTTCCAACCCTGACCAGTTCTGAAATGTCACTTTTCAATGAATGAACAGTGTGAAGATGACTCATTGTACCTCAGTGAGCAGAGAGTGAATGTAGGCTTTTAGTCAGCATCCCAACCCCTTTTCTACATTTGTTAAAGTGTGACAAGATATCATCAGGAGAAAATACATACAGTCCAGTCCATGGGTTTCCATATCCAGAGAAAGATCCCAGAGCGATACTGTGCAGAGCGGGAAAGTTCCAGATATGTTTGTTTGTTTTCAGGAATGAGTAGGGTGTGAAATGGGAACCAGTGTTTTTTTTTTTTTAGGGAACCTGGGTCACCCCTTTCATCTCTTATCTCCACTGTTCCAATCACTGCTCCGTGTTGGATGTCATCATGAGGAGCAACAAATCATAACACGACAACACCAACCACAGAACACGTGTCTACTACCACACAACCATATTCCAGCCTAATACTGTGAACAGGGACAACGAGGGTTGGAAATGCAAAGAAGACAAGGGAGGAGAGGGAGAGGGAGAGGGAGAGGGGAGGAGGACGGCAAAGAGGGGAGGAGGAGAATAAGAAGATACTAAAATGAAACACGCCCTTGTCTACGCCTACATTTGTGAATGATGTTTACACTATAACACCATCAACAAACACTACAGACATTCTCACTGTCTTCTAAACCTAGTTTCCACTGAGAAATACCGGGGAATGGAAAAATACATAAGGGTTGACTCAGGGAGAGGAGATGTCCATGAAGGAAGTGTCCTGTTCTCAACACCACCAGAACCAAAATGGCTGCAGACGTTGTTAGAGTTGGTGTTAAAACCAGGCCAATTTGTTCATCTATTCTCATTCGGCCTCATGAATCTTTAAAAGCTGTTCAGTTATTCATCCTGACACAGAAGCTGTGCTTTCATCATCCCTTACAAAGGGACGAAAAGGGAGTTTGCTGCATTTATTTTGCAACAGTTCGGAGAGTCTGAGGTTTTCTCTTACCTGGGGAAAATGATCTCCAAAACACAAACTGGTTATATAAAGTGTTGCAGGTGTGCTTAAGATAGTAGCTCCCAACGTTTATTTATTTTATTACAGTGTGACCTAAAATGAAGAGTTGTCCCTTTGCAAACCCCTGATATGTTTGTAGTGTTCAGCATTGGGATGTACATCTAATCAAGTACTGTGTTGAAGTACAGTTTTTAAATACTTTACTTAAGTATTTCCATGTTTTACTTCTTTGTACTTCTAGTCCAATATATTTTAGAGGCAAATAAAGATTCATTTTACAGCTTTCCCAGATGCCAGGTGATGCTTCCACAACATTGACTAACATTAACTACAAGTTCTAGTAGTGTTGTAAAGAAAACATTTTATAGTAATTATTAAAGAAGGTATTAAGGATATTTCTCATTTAAAATAACGTTCCTAAAAGGTTAAACATTAACTAAGACAGAACATTTTAATTAGAACATTCAGAGGATGTTTTGGAGGATGTTGTCAGATTATGTGACATGATAACAAAAGAAGAATGTTCTCAAAGCAACATTCATAAATATTTTTCAAGATGTTATTGAGGCCTCAGAAGACAGACTGCCTTTTTCTAAAATTATAAATAAAACAATAACAAAACATGTTGCCTGCAATATTTAGAGGATGTTTTGGGAATGTTGTTGAGGGAACACATTATGGAACATTCTTCCATAAAACATTCCCACAGTCTCTAGGGGAACTTAATCCTGCCTTTAAGAAAAACATTATAGGAGCTAAAAAAGAACATAACTTAAAATTTGCAGATGATTGAAGGGTGAGTAACTGGTTATGTTGGTAATCAACTAATAAATTATGCTATGTGTTACAGACTAAGCTATCCGGGAGTATAAAATAATTAATATTAGATCCAGATGCACCATTAAAGTGATATAAACATTAATGAATCTATAATTATAATCCAATGATCTCACATTTATTATACTAAAATGGGTCATTCTGCATCATGAGTACTTTTACTTTTGGTACATTATGTATATTTTGATGCAACAAATAATTTTATTTTTTTTCACCAAAGTAGGATTTTGAATGGCTTCTACTTGTAACAGATCACTTTTATTCTGTAGCATTGCTTCTTTTCTGAAATAAAGTATCTGAACACAGCACTTTTACCACCACAGCTCAAGTTAAGATTCTTTTTAACCCAACCAAAGTTATATGGCCTTATGCTGTTGGTGCACCAGAGTTAAGTTATTACATTTTAAATCTCTATTAAACAGAATCTGTTATAAACATATTATATTACTTTTACTTTCCATTTAACCTACAGGTCAACATTCGCAGTGCTGATGTGCAAACCTGCAGGTGGGAAGCATCTGTTGGCTGTACAATCGAAAGCAATCAATTATGCAAACACTTTTTTTCTTTCTTACTCTTTGCATAAACCATTGCTTCAGATTGCATCTTGATCAGCATATTACTTACTGCCTTCAGCTTCTGTGCACACTGAGATGTGAACACTCACAGCCCGGTGTGCTTTATAAGGTGTTGAGAACAGAACAGTCCCACATGGAGGATGAGGAACTGTAAAACGGTAAACAGCCAAAAGGTCACAGAGAACAACAACTGAAGCAACAGAACACTTCAAAGAAACTTTTTGTCATTATATTTTTTCTGTTTTTAAAACCACAGTACTACTCTCCACTATACGATGCACATGGCGTGGGTAGGGTTAACACGACTTCATTTACATTTTGAATCCTCGGTCTCCAGCCAGGGACCCCTCCCAAAGGAGGACCCAGTGGGGGGTGTGTGTGGGGGGGTGTAAGGGGTGAGGAGGGGGGATGCACTGGGCTAGGGGGGCAGAGACATTCGCACCCCGGCCATCTCAGAGGCAGACAGAGAGCAGTCAGCGTCGCACGTCGGTTTGTGTGTTTATTCATGTGTAACTGTGACTGTTGCTCCTATCAGTCCAAATAACCTTGATGTGGTTTTACCTCTTTCCTCTCCGGGTGTTTGTGTGTCTGTGTGTAATGAGGTGAAGCACAGTGACAGCAGATGGTCTTGTGATCATCACGACAGCTTGTAAGATGGCAGTGGCGATAATTATATAACTGAATCATGCACACGCTACTGTATAAAAAAACATCACATACACTACACAAACTATGGCTTTGTTTCGTCACGCACAAATTTACATCCGTTCTCTCTGGGAGAATGAATTTTGGCTTTATGGCTCTACATACAGTATTGCTGGAATGTTACATTTGAACAGAGTGAACATGTGTAACCACTCTGCAGGCTAGTTGTTTCACTTTTCCTGAGAAAAGCTGCTATACACGTGCTGCTGTGTGTCTTCCACTACTGGGATGTTGAGTGTTGTATGTGATCATGTACCAATGGGACCGTGTGTCCTCTGTTTGCCTCAAAGTATGAACCCGACTCTCCAGGCTGCTCCCCCCGGGCAGCGCTGGTGAGGCCAGGCGACCACCAACACAGCAGAGGGCAGGAGGATGAGGCCGGCGGGTCGACCCTCACATGCTGATCAAAGAGCATGAATGGGGATGGTGATGTAGGAGGAGGGGAAGCAGAGGTCACGGAGACTTAAGTCCTCCCTCCCCTGCTCCCCTCCTGTGGCCGCCGGCCCGGTCCAGCTCGCTCTCTCTTGTGTTGGTTGCTATGGTTACCGTGGCAGCCTGTGTCCGGTGGGCTTGACTTCCTAACCAAACCCTCCGAGCCACAGGCAGCCACGGCAGCTCTCGGCCGGTGCGCTCGTCCCAAACTCACACAGCTTTATGTTGTCGCAGAATCTCACAAAGAAGGAAAAAAAAAGGCCGAATCATGTTTCTTTTGTCTGTTTGTCATTAATGTGATCCAAACCCACTGATTCTTACCAGATCGTATTCTATACATCCATTAAGCTTTTAGTTCATTAAAGCAAATGGCGTATGGTGATGTTAATGAGGCGATTGACCCAATATGATCCGCAGTGGCTGTTCTAGGCTATATTCTGTAGAAAAACATATTCAACTGTCTTTGAAAACCATGTGTTTTATTCAGTGGTACTAATTTACAACTTAACTCTCAACTGCAAATCTACATGCATGATTCGTAACAAGGCAGACTTTAGAAGAGCATAGCTACAAACTCTATAAATTGCTGGTAGTCAGGTCGCTCTGTATTACATTTCTTTTCAGATCCCTTACTGCACAGAGTACAGTGAAGGGAAATTTAAATGAAAAAGGAAAACTTTTTCATTTTCTCATTAATGTAACCGAGAGACAGGACTACCAGCGCTCCACAGCTCAGTAATCATGCCAATTTACAACTTAACTCCTATAAATCTTAACTCTCTTCTTATCAAGCACGAATGACAAAGAGCTCTTTCAACACTGTTGTTCCTTACAGTATCATTCAGACATGTTTTGAAGCCACAAACTGAATAAAATTTTGTTTGTCATTCACAAATCGAACCAAATTGAGTCTTGGCTCTGGTTTTGATATGGGCGTTCAATTTAGAGTAGAGCCATAGATAGGAACTTAAATTCATACTTCTTTGCGAGTCAGTGGCTGTGTGCGTTTGCGTGTGTCAAACACGTTTTTGGGACGTGCTCATGCCTCCCCCGAGGGACCCCTGGCTGCGTTGTTTCATATCATCTTCATATTGAACTTCCTGGTCCCTCCCGAAGAGCCTCCGGTGGCGGGTTCCGATTTCCGGAAAGAGTACTCCACTGTGAAGTTGTTCTTGCGTTGGCCGCGTCCCCGGCTCCACACGAACAACAGCAGGAAACAGAAGAGGACGACCCCCAGGAAGGTGATGCAACCCATCGCCGTGGAGACCAAGATGGTGGTCAGGTCCAAGGTGAACTTGAGGAAAACGCGTGTGCTGTTCAGATTTGTGTCGTTGAAGAACTCGCCGCTGTACAGCGAGCGGTTGAGAAAGAAGGCTGAGGCGGCATCCAGCGGCTGGCCACGCACGGTGAGTGTGGCGAAGTAGGTGTCATTGCCTCCGGCGTTACTGGCGATGCAGATGTATGTTCCACTGTCAGTAAGCTGGGCGTAGCGGATCTCCAGGGTGCCACTGGGGAGAACAGTGATGCGCCCTGAAGTCTTGGATGTGATTCGTCTTCTCTGTGGGGAAATCCAGACAATAGCAGGTGCAGGTTCCCCTTCAGCTCGACACAGAAAACTCACTGGCTGGCCTTCACGAGCGATTACCTAAATGAAAGGGGTGCATGGACTAAGAAAACACACAAAAGTCTGGCAAAATTACACAATTCTTTTTATAACTATTAGCAACTTCAGTAATCAAACAATGATTTAGTTTTAAAGCTAAATGATCTTCATTACCTGCTGCAGCTTACGGTTGCGTATCTTAGGTTTCTGGCATGTGAAGTGATCGAAGAGTGCAGAATCGGTGAAGGTGCTGAGGCTGACCCCCTGCACCTCCACCGGCCCCGCACACACCGGCACTCTGCCGTCAAAGTTGAGGGTCTTGCGTCTCTGCAGGATCCACAACAGACGGCAGTCACACAGCAGGGGGTTCCCATCCACTCTGAGGGTCTCCAAGCTGTTGACAGAGTGGAAGGAGCCCTCTTCCAGAGTCTGCAGGTCATTGGACGAGAAGTTGAGGACCCGGATCTGTCGGAGACCTCCAAGGGCGTGGGGCTCCACCGTCATCAGCCCAGTGCTCACCATGATGAGCTCCTTTAGCCTCAGCAGGTCCTTGAAGGCCCATGGCTCCAGTGTGGTGATGGGATTGTAGGACAGGTTCAGGTGGGTGAGGTGAATCAGGTTCTTAAAGGAGGCCGAGGGGACGGAGGTGATGTTAGTGTTGGTGATCGAGAGCCAGTGGAGGTCAAGGCCCTGAAAGCTCAGAGGGGAGATGTACTCCAGGTACGGCCAGTGATCGATATCCAGACCTCGCAGGTTGGACAGCTTGCGGAAGTTCTGGTCCTCCAGGGCAGTGATGCTGAGGTGACGAAGGCGAAGAATGACCAGGCTGCGGAGGTAGGACAGCGTCTGGCCAGAGATGGATGTCAGGTTGCAGCGCGCTATTGTGAGATCCTCCAGCCCCAGCAGCCCTGAGAAGGCCTGGGGAGCAGGAAGACATGATGAGATTATTTTAATTTGGTTTACATAATATGCATGATGGCCAGCAGGGGAGCTTTAATTCTGATGTTAAGAGAAGCAGACAGAAGAAAGAGGGTGTGTTCACACCTAACTGGTGACAAAAACAGAACAGTCCATTAGAGTGATATAAGCAAGTTCATGTCTTGTATTAACAATTGTCTCTGTTAAGAAACTCTGAGGGCCAGAAAAGAAAAAGTGCTCTCAAACTCCTATAATAACTAAAAAACATGTATATATACTGTACATGCTCACAAAATACAAATGATTGAATTAATGTGTGTTTATTGATGAAGCTTTAGCTTTGTTTTCTTTTTGTCCACAATAAACACATAATCTTCCTTTGTTAAAGGAATACTTTTACATTTAAATGTACGGCAACAAGCAGTGGCTGCTTAGTTTACTTCACATAGACACTGGACACAAGAGGGAACAACTAACCTGGCTCTGTTACCACGAGGTTGCTAGACAACCAGCAGGGACTTCACAAAATCACTGCACCCAACCAAGAAACCATCGTCCATATAACTCATAAAACCACAACTTGTCATTTTGACAGATTAAACAAACTCACTACATCAAACAAGTTAACTCAATATACTCCACTATAATTCACAAGCAAGTAACTAATATTTTTTCAACACAACTTGTTCTATTTGAATATTTGTGCTGCCATTTGATATTGTAAGTAGTTAAAGGGTTAAAGATAATTTGAATTTTTAACATTCCATTAATTTTTCAAGACAAAAAGAAAACTATGGAGGTGTATTTGGCTTCTTCAAACTTGTAGTCCGGGGCCTCAAGTGACAAACAACACTTTAAGTTGAGTGTTTTTCTTGCTGGAGATATGTCCAGGGGTTTTGTTAACTGGCTGCTGGCTGTATCTTCATATTCAGTGAGTGGTATTCCCAAAAATATTAACCTACATATTTCTCAGCCAAACCAGGACAAACAGCTGCTTTGTTACTGTCTATGCAAAACCACAGAACATATTTAATTGTTGTGACATTTTTTTTAGGGAGGATTTTTTAAATGAAGTAAACGTTCTTCCATCCGGTATTTCATTAGTAAAATAGTCCTGATACAGATGCTGCAGAGCTTACCTTGTGGGAAATATAAACCAGGTCGTTGTCTCCCACCTCCAGGTGTTTCAGACTCCTCAGGTCCTGGAAGGTGTAGTCCAGTAAAATCACCATCTTGTTCTCACTCAGGTCCAGGCTGGTCAGATTGCCCAGCTTGGCGAAGGCCCCCATGGGCACTAACTTCAGCTGGTTGCCTCTTAGCTTCAGCACTTTAAGACTCTGGAGGGTGGAGAAGGCATTCGGCTCTAATGTGGCGATGAGGTTCTCACTGAGGTCCACTTCCTCCAGTCGTGGGTACGGTGTCAGGTCACCTGTCTGCACCCAGCGGAGCCGGTTCTTGCTGAGGTCCAGGAGCTGTGTCTCAGTGGGGATGCCCTCTGGGATGTTGGTGAGCCGCCGCCGCTGGCACGACACCGACCTCAGCTGGGCCGAGCACTCACACCTTGGCGGGCAGGCCTGGCTGCTT
>OMNN01025896.1:0-14485 GCA_900302755.1 Chromis chromis
AAAATGGTAAGTTGGATACTGGTCGGTAATTATCAAGATTGTCTGGGTCTAAATTGCTCTTCTTCAGAAGGGGCTTCACCGCCGCCGTTTTAAAGGCGGCAGGGAAGACACCCGTCTGAAGAGAGCAATTCATGATATAAAGAAGCTCAAACTCAAAGAACCCATAAAACGTTTTAAAAAACGGTGTGGGAATTGGGTCTAAAAGGCAGGTTGTGGGGTTAACTTGGGAGAAAACTCGACCAAGCGTCTCAGCATCAACAAGGACAAAACTCTCCAGTGTCTCCTCAGGTAAAAGCAATGATGCAGATGTGTTCAAAACAACCTGATGTTGTGATAAAAGACAGGTTCGTATTGCATCAATTTTACTTCTGAAGTGGTCTGCAAAGTTCTCACATAAAGCATCCGTTAAAATCTTAGAGGACTTATTAAAATCTGTGTTGATTAAAAGGTCAATGGTGGAAAAGAGAATTCTGGGGTTGTTTTTATTGTCAGAAATAAGTTTTGAAAAATGGGAGGTTCTTGATTGTTTGACTGTGTTATTCTATCTCCTACCCTTCACCACATCAGGATCAGCTTTTTTTTTTTAATGTTTGCATTGATTTGCAGGTCTATATTTCCACTTATAATTAGTTAGGAAACATAAAATACACATTTTCCTTTTTACATTTTTGCAGACAGTAAGTTGTCTATATTCAGAGTATAAAAAATAATTTGAAGAGATTATACTGCTTCAGAAGTATTTTTGTTAAAATATTTGAATAAGGAACTAATGTTGTTTGTGAGAGATTACCAAGTTCAAGGTAGTTTGTCAAAGTTGATTTTACTTGCTGTAGCTCAATAAATGGAAATCAGTGACAGTTTCTGAAAACACACATAACACAGGAATGATCCTTTAATGGAAGGCATTACATCACTATCTGAGGCAAGATGCCCAATCAGCTTGTTCTCTCAAGTGAGACAAGTGAGTCACTCTGCATCCAACTGCGGTCAAGAGAAAACCCAATTAGAGGCTCCATCTTTGGTTTGAGAGACAGCTGAAATCATTAAGGCAGGAAAACAGTCAATTTCACCCTCCTCACCAGATACAATCGTGGAAGGAACCGAAGACCAAGCTCTGGCTGGGATGTACAGACTGAATCGTGACTGTTGGGTTTGGTCGCCCAGACCTCCAGTGTGTCTTCATTCTCAACATTCCGGGAGCCTTGGTTCCGCCGTGTTAAGACAGCAGGAGGAAGTGGAGGAAGAAGGAGGAGAACATCCTGCTGTGTGCTGCTACACTACAAGTAGGTTTGTGATAAGATGAGGTTTTATCAATTTAAACAGCAGAACTGATCAGAAACAAAAGAAAAATAGGCATTAATAGACAACTATAAAACCAAGTAGGCAATAAAATGATAAAGATATAGCCAACTTCTTCACCTACTATTGGCATATACTGTGTTCTGATTTGAATATAAGACAAAACTTCATTCATGCCAAAGAAAAATCTGCCTAGAATGTATGATGCTGGATAAACAATAAAATATAGAGCATGCAAAAAAAGATAGACAATGTACGGCATGATTCCAGATTCAAGATACTTTATTGTCATACATTTTTAACAATTTACACCATCACCAGTGATGAAATTCTTGTATCTTAGTGCCAGCTCAACTTCACGGTGCATTATTTAGGCAAAAATATGTACATATAAAAAATAAAGTATAAAGTAAAATAAGAATAAAAATAGAATAAGTTATTTACAATATTAGAATAAAATAGAATACTAAGGGAAACACAAAGGTATATAAGTGTATTCTCATAATAAATGTATAAAAGGCTGTACAGACAGATTTGCCTGAGTTACTATTTTACAAGGATAGAAATATAAATGAAAAAAGAGAACGCTGTACAAATTTTACAGAAGGGGTGATCGTACTGCAATGGAATGAAAAACTTGAGGGGAAAAAAAAGATTTAAACAGTGAGAACTGAATCATCATTGTGCATGTTATGTCATGTCTGTGCCCGACTACCGTTTATTGTGCTTTGAAGCTCGCCATTCCTACTTAAGACAACTTGGTGCAGTACAAATAATCATTCCAGTGTGCAATATGGAAATGCTAGGCTGGTCCAAAAGTGAAAGAGTTACATAAAATAGATTTCTTCTCAGATTTAAAATATTCAGAGCAAATTCCACAGCTTGCTAACTCTTGATTCCCGACTAGTGGTGCTCACAAATACTCCCCATACACTACTTAGCACCATATGAACAGTATGAATGAGAAAAGCCTGACTTAAACGCAAACATTTCATTCTGCTAGAAACGTAAATGTTTAATATCAAATAATTTAGATATGTGTGTTTTCATTTATGATGCTGTTTGTATGTGCATGCTCGTGTGGATGTTTTTTATTTGTACCTTGGAAACCCCACACTCCCTGCTATGTGTGCATGTTTGTGTGTGTGTGCCAACATATGCTGATGGCTGGTGACCACATTTTTGTGTCCAAACTCAGCAGGCCTCATCAGCAGGTACAGGAAACAGACGGCTCAGACATATGATTCAGCCATGACATGCAAATCTAAGCCAGTCCCTTGCAATAACTAACCATTCATGCTTGAGTTGTCAACAGAATTACATGATTAATATATTTCTTTTCTTTAAAACAAAACAAAAAAAAAAACTACTCAGCTCATGAAGTCACTGTTGCACTGAATGAACTTAAACGGAGTCAACGCACAGTGTGTCCAGATTGACCTCTGCCATTGCCTGGCCACAGTAACCCTGTTCCTCATCTTGATCTTCAGGTTGTGATGACATTATCAGTCAGGCTGCTGATGCTCACTGCTCCACCTGTGAAACTCCAGCCCACTCAGGGATTCCCAGCAGCTTAGGCCTGACTAGGTATGATCCACGTGGTCCTCCATCACAGCAGCCAATAACAGTGATTGAAGCCGATCAGGGAGAAGTATCACTACATTTCATCGATGGTCATTGCTGGGAAGGTCCAAGGATGGAAACCCAGGGATGTGTATGTGTTTATGGACAGAGGGAACCAGAAGATTTTGGTCCCTGCTGGCCTGGATCTCCATTCATCTACTATGGAGGTGGTGAGTATACAACAGATGCTTCCTGTTGTCTAAACAGCATATTTTGCGTTTTTTTTTGTTCTTTTCTTCTTGTGTTCACTAATTATGTTCTCTTTAAACTTTTAAAAGATTGGATTATTCTGTATAATACGTCAGGTTCTGGCAGAAATTAAAATAAAACATACAACCAAACACTGCAGAGAAAAAATATATTTATAGAAAAATAAATGATTGAAATGCTTACAGAAGAGCAACCTGAAAAACTATCACATGGTTAAAGGTGCCTCATCCCGCTTTGGACCTGAGCCACTGGATATTCCATCATTATATGAAATTTGTACCTCATGTTCATATGAATGTGGAAGAAAATCTAAAAAAAACTATATGCCTACCAAAGCTACTACAGCTTATAAAATAAGATTTTTTTTCAGTCCAGCTTCTTGACTGTGTTTTGCATTTTTGGCAAACTAAATCAGAAAAGTTCTTTTAAAAAAAACAAAAAAAAACAACATTATAAACAAATCAAATAAGAACCAAGAAAGTAAAGCCGCAAATCCCCACATATGAGAAACTGGCATAATGAAAAGCAATCAACAATTGCAAAAACTGTTAGTTTTGTTTTCAACTAACTTTTTCTATTTGTTGTGTATACATTTACAACAAAGCATTATATTTTATAATATATGTAAATTAGCCTAACATGCAATTAAAGCTGTCAGGTGAATGCAGTGGAGTTAAAAAAGTACAATTTTCCTTCCTAAATGTAGAGAAATGTGAGATAAATGAGCCAAAGTAAAATGCTTCACAAAAGTATAATGCTTCCTCAAATTTGTGCTTAAGTACATTACTTGAGTAAATGTACTTCACATGTAACACTCCACCACTGGTATCTGCATCCTGAAAGTTTGGTCCTGTGTTTAACAAAGATGTTTGTCCATTCCATCTCTCTCACTTGATTCACGAGATGGGATTATGGATTTTGTTTTTTGGGTAAAATGCAGATGCCGAAGTTATAACTTGTTGCAAAAAATTATAAATTAAACAATTCACCTTTGCAGGGTTGTCTTGGAATTTCACAATCCACCATTTGATACATAAGCTTTGACCCCTTTTGACCCTAATAAGAGAAACAACATCATTGATCAAATGCCTGTCACTAAATTGTTGTATTTGATTCATGCAGTGAG
This sequence comes from Chromis chromis, assembly GCA_900302755.1. Classification (NCBI taxonomy): domain Eukaryota; kingdom Metazoa; phylum Chordata; class Actinopteri; family Pomacentridae; genus Chromis; species Chromis chromis. The sequence goes on from OMNN01025896.1 coordinate 4,259, forward strand.
GAGCAACATGGTGGTAGGAGTGGAGGTGGTGGAAGAAGTTGCTGTGGAAGACACTGTAGAAGTAATGTAAGTCCTGTATTAGTTATTAAAACATTAATGGTAATCAGTATGTTTGGTATTTCTAACATCTATTTATTCTATACTTTATAACATGTTTTTGCCTGACAAAGAATTACAATGGGATTTATACAAACACGACTATACATGCATGTTGGTTGAAAAAGATGATTTAGGTTGTATTTTCTCTTCTCAGTACAGGGGACATATATGCAGATGATCTACTGGATCCTGAGGTTCTGCAAGACGACCAGCTGTACCCCACATGAAATCTGATTTTGGACTTTCATCCTGTCCTGGCTTCACTGTATACACCGCTAACAAGATTATTACCCATATATTTATCAAATGTTTTGTATTTTATATATTTAGCCTCTTTTGTTGTGTAGTTATGCCTTTGACACAAAAAACCCTGTCATTTGTGATCAATAAAAATAAGTTATGTCTTGTTTAACTGTTTTCATTTTACTAATATATAATATAATATAATATAATATAATATAATATAATATAATAAAGGACTACAACTACCAGCATGCATCGTTTCTGTACCTCCCGCCAACGGTTTGATGACGTCATCTCCTCGCGCAGATTACGGAAGTAATTGCAGCATTGGTTTAAAAAAAGGATGATTTCGGAGCAATATATTTGTTGGATATAAAATCCCAAAATGTCGGAGTCTGTAGAATCACAAACTCTCCAGGATCGCCTGGATCGTCTGCAGGAGCTCACAGAATTCACGGAAAGATGCAAAAAGCAGCTGAACGACATATTTGATACGCTGGGATGGTCGCCGGACTACAAGGACCCCAACCAGGTAGCTAACAGTTGCTAACGTTTGTTTAGCTAGCGTTAGCGTTTAGTCTGCAAAAATAAAAATTAACCTCTCGAAAATGTGTCTGGGTTTCATTGTTGCTAAAGAGAATTATCACATTCAAATGAGCTAACTTCTAGGTATTGAGGTAATTGGGATGGGTGCTGCTAGGTAAAACTAGTTATAACTAATTATACCGTCATGATTTAATGGTTAGTTTGTGATGTGGTTTACTTATTTGACATCGTAGTGAAAGCTGTTTCTAACAATTTGCTCATCCATTTATATAAATGAGGGTAGAGTAAATAAACAACACCTCACAGACAATTAAACAGTAGCACAAACTTCAAACTTCAAAATGACCATAAACGTAAATTAACATCTGCTTAAAAGAGTTTCAACAAAATCTGAACATTATAATCTTCTTGAAGATAAAATTTGCTGCCCTATTTATTAGACAGGACCTTGTTCTGCCTAGTTGTATATAATAAATTGTGAGTATATATTTGTGGTGCAGACAGACATATAGAGAACAAGAGTGTGTGCCATTGTGAAGTAAAATAAAATTTAAAAAAACAAAACACTTAATTATATAGTAAGTGTTGAATTCACAGCACATGCTTATTTAATTTTTAATTTTTGGTTTAGTCCCAGGAACCAGTGGAGCAGTGCCCCTATGACCCAGGCCACAGAGTCCCGGTTAGGAGCATGGAGAAACACAAAGCCTCCTGCGTGCTCCGAAAGATGGGCTACTCAGCTGAGGAGCAGGTAACACACATGGCTAAAATCACATGGGTGCAGTACCATCATTGTGTAAGGCACATCTTTTCAGTGAAATTCTAGCTGGTGTGCCAATGACAACAAAACGGCAATAAGACTGTAACATGCAAAAGATTCATGCTATTATGTGACAGACTAACATGAAAACCATGAACTCCAGTATTAATGTAAAGTTTTATAACTATTTTGCAGGCCGAGATGTACGACCCCTCTGTGTGTTATGAGAACAGCAGCGTTAGAAGCTTTATAATGGGTGAGTCTGTATTGATGGCTGTTAATCACTATCACCATTTATTATATCCAAAGGCCAGCTCATGTCAAGGGATTGCAAGGCTCACAAGTTTTGTTAATGCTGTATCTAAAGACGGGGTAGAAGAGTCTTTAGAAACTGCAAAACATGAAATATTCATTATTATTTAAAAAAAAAAAAAAGTTTCTTTTTTAATCCATCCACCAAATCATTGTTACACCTTTCATGTAGTACTTGTGGCTGATTCTGGACCCACAGTATTCACTAAAGGTTTCCATCTAGAGCACACACTAAAACATTTTTAAAGAGATTTGTGATGTAAAGTAACGTCTCTTTGAAGCTAAGTAAGTTTTTAACAAGTAAACAGTTGGTAGATTTTCCAGTTGTCCTCATGTAATTTCCTTTATGCAGACAAATCCACCCAGCACCAGGTGATCCTGAAGGCTAGATCTGCTGCACCGATGATGAGAATGGAAGGAGTCTTCTGGCAAGGTATTAGCTCACTTAATAATGTTAACTATTTTGCCATTGTGCTGCTATTTGACACCCTGAATCAAGATGCAGCATTCACTGAGGCAAAGCTGCATAACTAAATGTCACAATTGAGAGATTTAGTTTATACTCTAAGAGCAATGACCACCACTAGATGTCACTAGTACAAAGTCTTTGGCCCTGTCAACCTACATCTGCCTCCATCTCCCCCAAATATTAATCCAAGTAAAAGCGGAGCTTTTATGATTATAAGACATTTTTTCTTATTTTTTGCTTTCATTTGATGTAATTTTTCTGCATGTGTGTGTGTGTGTGTAATCGGTGTGTTATGTGTTCCTTTTGCAGCAACAGGGGTGAGTATTAGAGAGGAGATGGGCTCTAGAAAAGTTCTGCTGCTCTGGTTCAGGCTTGCCTGATTACGTGCAGTATCCTTTAATATCATATCCTTTCAAACAACGAGGCTGGGCTGCGGGACTCACATGTGCACACATACACACAGTTTTCCCTTTACGTGTGGGGAAAGTCCAGTCCATACATTCATATTTCTCAGTTAGTTTACACTGAATGTACAAAACATTACTGTCTGTCCTTCCATCCATGAAGTCCTCTTCTATAATGATTCCCGTTAAGATCTGTGCTAACCCTCACTAGACTGATCATTGTGAAGAAGATAAAATTACTAAAGTTGTAGCTGATTTAGAAAATAAGCTTTGAAAATACTGTGTACTTTTTTACAGGAACTAAAAACAAACTCAGCAGCTACATGTTAACAAAAACAACACATTAGTGAAGTTAAAAAAAGCTTGGGAATTTGTTGAGTATATCCTCCTGTTATCTTGAAGCGGATCTGCATAGCTAGCGTCTACCATAGAAATAATGTTAATAGAGCATCAGTCTGACTTTAGATAGTTTGTCTGTCGACTCATTTTGCTTGGTTTGACAGGTTCAGACTAGCTGTTATCAGCCTGATGACCAAAAGATGTAGACAAATATACTGTGTAGGGTGAACCTGGTGTATAACAGGTCATTTTCAGTCTTTGTAGCAGATAAACGGCACTGTTCTGCCAATTACATGCTTAGAATGTAAATATCAAGAATCCACTCAGTAATATTTACTTGTTTGGTTATAGCTGTGTTATTTTTCTTTTTGTGCAGAGTCGGGGATGACTTCGCTCTAGTTTAGGTTGTGTCTAATTAAAACGGTGATGCCACTTAGATAGAGCCATTTAACACCTAAAATGACTAACCAAACCTTTTTCTTTTGAAAAAATATATAATTTTGTTTGAATTAAAGAGCTGCTTTGCAATTTAGTCCAAGGAGTAAAAATAAACTCTTTGAGTTTTCCAGTGTGGGAACTGATGAGGAACTTGTGAAGAAGATGATCAATAATCAATGGAGTTCTATTGCGGATAAATGTTCTGTTGACTATATCAAGCTGTGTAAATAGTTAAATGAAAAACAACATGTAAAGCTGGTGTGTGGCTATTCTCTCCCTCTGTCATTTCTCAGTGCGTAACACTTCTGTGGTTCTTCATCAGGTCAGTACTCCGGTCAGCCTGTCGACGTACCTCAGAACCACAAGCGAGCCGTTTGTGACCTCACTGTTGCTGACCGATTGGCTCTGTACGATCATGTGATCAGTGTCAATCAACAGAAGGACGCGGCCTCCTCCAGCAATGAAGATCTCTATGTCGATTTGGTGTCCAAACTCCAGAGGGGTAAGAGTCACTCAGTGTGGTATTACACCTATATAACATGAAGAACAAACATAAGAACAATATGGTAGCCAGTACATGAAAAGCAGACTTAATACAGACTAGTGGTATGGTTAAGGAACAACACTGCTTATGTCTGGTGTTTGTAGACTTATTTGACTTTTTAAATAGTTTGTGGCTGGCTTTTAAAAAAAAATAACAATTTGCATTAAACATACATTTTAACAGTTGTTTTCTCCCTCAGTGCAGTCCTCTGGTAAAATATGTGTGTTTGTGTGCAGATGAAGGACAAAATGAACCAAAGACTCACCTAGAGCTGATGGCAGAGATGCGAGACTACAAGAGACGGCGTCAGTCCTACCGAGCCAAAAATGTTCACATCACTAAGAAGTCCTACACTGAGGTAAATAATTAGCTGCTGCTATTTTGCTCACTTGAATCATTTCCTGTATTTTAATAAAATTCAACTTGGCTTATTATGTATTTGTAGCTTGCCCAGTATTTTGAATTCAGGGGTGCATGAACTTAATTTCTGCCTCCGAAGGGTGTCGTGATAAAAAACATTTGAGAGCCACTGTGCTGGGCTAACACGGCTTATCATGCCAGAAGTTTTGGAGGGCCAAAAAAATTCTTCTTGCAAACTCATGACGTTTCTATGTGTAACTAAAAATCTGATACCGACTCAAGTTCATAGGTCCTCAGTGAAACTTTTCTATATTTAAATCAAGGTTAAGAAACTAATTGACACTGATCATCCTGCAGGTGATCAGAGAGGTGATCAACGTCCATTCAGAGGAACTTGGCAGACAGTGGAAAGAGGAAGAGGACGAGTCAATGAGATCTGAACACTCCTCCCACAAGTACGTGACAGTCCTGATGATCAGTTTTCTGTATTGTTGTTGATTAAGAAAAATCATTGCAATAAATGAGATGAGCACTGGAGGAGGAGTTGATGGGCTAATGACAGATATTTGTCTGTCAGGCGTTGTTTGGAAGAAAGACGCTCAGCATCCTCAGAGTCTCACCACTCCCGCAACAAACGCCATCGTAGTCGGGAACGAAGCCACGACAGAGACGGCAAGAAGAAGAAGAAAAAGAAGGCGAGGTGAGAAAAGACTATTTTACATTTGTGTTGTACCTCGTCAATTTATTGGATGTTAATGACAAGTCATTTTTAAACATTTGAATGTTTGTGTGCATATGTTTTATATTCGTATCTTGTATCTTTATAACAGCCACATTGAAACAACCGTTTGTCGTGTTTTAATGACTAATAATATCACGTTTTCAGAAAATACAAAGTGGGTTGTGGAAGATGTGGAGATAATTTTGGCTTTGGATCTTTGCAGGGATTCCCGTTCCCCAGATAGCCACCACCACCACGACCGAAAGAAAAAGAAAAAGAAGAAAGAGGAGAGGGACAAGGAGAAGTGAGGTGGATCAGCAACAACAGAAGTCAAATCAGATGAGGTCAATGTTCACTGTGGCCTTCCAAAGATGACAGGTGTCATGACATTTTAAGTTTTGAAAGTGAATTTTGAAAGATATAAATGGTAATAAAGTTTTGGGAACCAACAACATACATTTTTTTTGTTGCCGTTTTTGCATCATCACTACAATTTTTAGTCATGTTTCCATACTGTTGCTCTTCATTTCAGGGTTTTAAAGTGCAGTTACACATCTCCTAATCTTAAATGGGCCACACCTGCCTCTGCCTGATTGGCTTGGAGTGATTTATTTATTTTTCCTAACTAAAGATTATTTGGAATGTTGGACAAGAGTGTCATAACTGGCACACTTTCACCGTGGGGTCAAAGGTCACTTTTCTTGGCCTTAATTTTGCTGTGTGTAAGTGTTTCTGTAGTCATTGAGAAAATCCCAAAAAGTGGGTTTCATTGATCTGGAATAGTTTTTAGAAAAATGACAGATTTTTTAATTCTGTAATCATTTTAAGAAAAAATTTTAAAAGCTACATAATGATGGTCTGTAAAGGAGTTCACACTTTCAGTAAGTTAAAAACAAAAACAACCAAAAGCTAGTTCGCAATTTGTGTAACTACCAACTAAAAGCTAAAGAAATATTTGTAGCCATTAAATCAGTATTTTAGCAAGACCTCTGACAAATGTCATCGAAATAAGTATTTAGGTAGTGGAGTCTTAATTGGAGTTTTGTTGGTAAATTATCTGCATATGACTGTTTTTAGGGTGAAGATTTCAGATATTCTCAGGTTTATGTGGCAGATTTACTTTGTTTAATGCACCTAAAACTGCAACTAAAACCTAGTTCCAGTTGGTGAACACTTAAGCCTAATTCATTTAAACTGAATTAAACTGTTACAAATGTATGCTTTATGTTTTGTTTTTTTACTTCAAATTATGCCATCCGTGTGTATTGTGAATGTGATATAAGTGACACCTTGGTTTTTCTCTGCTCATGCTGGATTCTGGCTCAGGTATTTCTCACCCTGTTGAGAAGCAGAGATAGAGGACGAGAAGAACAAAAAAAGACCGAGAGGAACCGTCAGTGCCTGGGAACCTGAGGGATCCCAGAGAGGCAGAGAGGAGACAGAAAGGACAGGGAGAACTGTCCAAGTGATAATGCTGTGAGGCAAACTGCTCAGGGAAAGCGAAATCAGGTTGTTTTTGTCCTCGTCTGTATCCTGAAAGCATCCTGTGCAGGATCTGGTCTCATCTTAGGGCACTGTGCAGCACCATGGGACCGTCCAGGGACAAGGTAAGATAAGATGGCCTGGATTTGATCAGGGGCCCTGCCGGTTTTGTTCTGTTTTTTTCTCCCTGAAGGGGGCCAGGGGTGGAATTTTAGTTCATTCGAATTACCTGGGATTAAATTAAAATTAATATATATATTTGTAGAACAGGCACTTGATGAACAGAACATGGTTTGTGGGCTTTTTGTATGGACGTTATGGATAGAACAGTAGCAAAATAGGTTGGTTATAGTTCATGTAAGTGTGAAACCTTGCAGATTACAGTAGCTGACCAGATCATCTCTGTTAAATATAGAGTGGTTGGACATTGAGCAGGTGATATCGGAGTTTCAGTGTATCGTCTGCTCAGTCTGTCAGTGTGCAGACTTTCTTTGTATCTTTTCTTGTTTAAGTTGTCTTGAGCAACAAAATGAGAGGTGTCATATCTAATGATTATTGATACACTTAATCTACGCTTCTGACTAACTCCTACCTGTGAGGAAATAAGTCATAAGCAATAAGTTGTTAGTCACCTACAGAGTTTTTAGCTGCAATGCATAAATATTATTTGTCAAAAGTATTTTTAAAGTATTTATATTTGATCCTAAAATAGCCTTAAAAATATAATTCTCTTCAGTACCTTGGCATACTAACCTTTTCTTCATTACAACAGGGGAGCTGTCTGTGGGAGTTGTTTCGCAGAGAAAACATTTCAGAGGGTCATTTGTTTACTATTCTGCAATCTGATTGTAATTCATGTTGATTTTATTGCACAAAACTCAATTTAATACAGTCATATTGCTGTTATTTCAACTCATAACAAAGCCTAATTATAGAGGAACTTTGTACTTATTGTAACAGCAGCCAAAATGACAAAATAGCTTGCATTTTCATCCTATAACACAATCATTAGCTGGTGTTTTAAAATTTACATTTACATTTACATTTAAAATATGTAATCTGACCCTGCAAATGCAGGATGTTTCTCACCTCACTGCCCCAGCGGTCCTGTGGGTCGGGATTGTCAGTTCATCCTCATGTCAGCATGCTCTTTCTACTGCAACCGATCTTTTTGGATTTTGTCCAAACTAACCTATGTTAGGTGTTCATGTACAGGACATTATACATCCACCAGTGCCCTATAGAAATGTGGCAAGATGGTGAGAAGTTAATCTTAGGTCAGTATTGTTTATCAAATGCTGTACATGCGTCTTGTTTCTACTCTTTGCTGCATTTCGGTAAAGTAAGAAGTGCACATTATGTTTGCTATTACTATTAAGAATTCATTTAAGATCAAACACGCAAATATTTGGGCATTAGGTTTCTACCTAACATTTCAGATACCACTCAAAGAATTTGTGTTTATGGTCAGTTGTATCCCTAACATCCCTCATTTTATTGACCTCGTGTTAAACTCCATTATGCAGCTTGTCCACTTAAATGTGCAGGTTTTTCCTCGGTTTGTGTTCAGGCTCGCGGTGAAGCTTGAGGAATGTCAGATGAGTCTGAGAAGAGCTCAGCGGATTTCATTCTGACAAAGAATCCTCTCAGTTGGTTTCATTCTCACCCAAACACCAGCAGAGTCTCATCTGAACAACTCCAATCCTCAGCAACCGCAGGCCAACCACAGAGTCAAGCCTTAAAAAATGATTCTGCTTTTCGAATGTAACCTACTTTGACACTTCAGTGATCCTCCTTGACCTGCTCTGAGGTCATGCTTGACCTCATGTAATGCAAGCTACCAAAAGCCAAGAAAGCTGCCAACCAGTAACACCTCCAGAAATTGGCCAGATGGCACACAAAAACCAAAAGCCACAACTGAATTTCAGGAATTCTATTATTTTATTGTAGTATAATTGAAAATGAATTAATGTTACTAATTATCTGATGTTCATAGACTAATACAGGTACAGTTGGCACTTTGGTTATGAGAGTGACCACCATTCATAATAGCTCAAAAGAAGAGATGCAACGGTGTATTTGAAGGAAAGAAGTAGGCAAAGGATCCATAGTTTCTTTATAATTTCAACACTAAATGTTTTGTCTGTGTGTTATTTATCTAACTATAGCAACTTATGGTACTTGATTAGAGAGATCAACTGAAACTGGAAAAAACTTTCATTCGCCAGATTCACTCTTATTTTGAAATAAGCTTTGTCTGCTTAGCACTTCGCTTCACTGTATTTGCATTGGGTCTGCCATTTTCATAGTTGCTTATGGTCTGGCACTAGGTCACTACCTTTTTGTCCTGACCTCACCTCTACACTGTTTTTGGCTGGGAGGCAAAATAATATGAAAATGCAGGCAGAGGCCAGGGCCACACACTACTCATAAGTGATGGTAAGAGAGTTAATACAATGTATTTTTTTTTAGTAAAATCCTGCATAGTACACCTTTAAGATTGTCTTGTTTATCCATAAATGACCTCACTGCATGCTGTATTCTAAAAACGGTGAAGAAATGAGAAAACGAAAAGATGGAACAACAGAACAGAACGAAATTGTCATATTTGAGGAGCTGGAACCAGCATTTGTTTTTGCATTTTTGTCTGAAATTAAGTAAAATGATTCAATTAGTTATACTGTAGTCCCCTTTGATGCATGAGTTTGTATTGTAAATAGTGGTAATGTATTTGGTTTATATTTTAATGTATTATTTTTGTTTATTTGTCTTTACTGACATTTATGCAGTAGTCCCTATAATTGGAGGCAGTTTTCTCCTGTAGGAAACTTTGAAAGTAGCTATGAGCCTTGATCTTGAAATATTTTTTGTTGTTATCTTTTTTGCATGTGCAAAAGCCTATCCACTACCACTGCTGTATGTGTTTTTGTGACAATGACATACCTGATCTGGTGCAGTTAGTTGGCAGAGCACTGATGACTGTAATAAAACTCATTTGGCAAAATTTAAAAATGCCTTAAACCACCCAGCAAGAAATTTAAAAGCTTGTCACTAGTGTAAATTACGACTCTTGTTTTCACAAAGATCATAAACAGAAACATCAAACACCACCTTCAGGTAGCAATCAAAGAATCTTCCACTTATTAGCAACATCTCAGTCCTCAAAACTCATTTTACTGTTATTTGATTAAGTGCGTACGTCTTTTACATTTAAAAGATGTTTTGTTTCTACAAACTTCAATAGTCAATAGTCAATAATTTGTGATACCCAGCTGGCAGTGATGCAACTGGTCATTTTATGTAACAAGCCCCTTTCATTTCACTTCAGTTTGGTAAATCCTGAGATGAGTAAACTTTGGGGTTTGTAGTCTTTCATCAGCAAACTATGACTTTTTCTGAAGAAGCCGTCTGACACATAGTTTCATTTCCACATTCATATAGTCAGTATAAAAGAATGCGTCAGAATGCAATAATTTGCTGAACTTTGCATCTTTACAAATAAAAAAAAAT
>OMNN01025900.1:0-11332 GCA_900302755.1 Chromis chromis
CATATATTTCTTATATACTGTATCCATCTTTATCACATTCCTCTATATTAGTGCCATGCAGATAGATTTAGGTTTTTATTGGCGTCTCTAAGATTTCAGTTTTTACCCCAAAACACCAAAAGTGAATGGATTACCATTGTCAACAGTTTTCATAGGCACATTTTGGACACTTTTTCTTGAAATACATAATGTTTTAAATGTAATTTTAGGCATTAGTATACTGTACATGTATCTCAGAGTCAGGCAAACCTGGACAAATAAATCCATAAACTCTTTTACCTCTGTGCATACCAGATATAAGAGAGGAAATACGTGTTATTGGTATTTGGATGAACAAACCCTCTAAAGCACGTTCTTGTCTTCCACTTTCAGAGCTGGTAGCGCTTCAGGCCAATTCAACTGAGGCAGAAAACCAAACAGGTAAAAGCAAGTACAGCTTCAGCTAAAGCTTTGCCAAAAGTTTTTCACATTCGCTTGGTTTTTACATCACAGCCTGTCAACCTGTTTTCCATCTCCAGCCTTGTGTGAAGATGAGGACTGCAAGAAGCACCAGATCTGTGAACACACCAGCTCGGGTATCTACAACTGTACATGTGCTCCAGGCTTCTATGGTGACAAGTGTGAAGGTATTGTACATTTGGCCAGACTGACGATTACGGCAGGCAGCTGGGCAGGTAGAGAGCAGACTGGGGTATTTGAAGAGGAGCTGTGCTATCCCACAGGAATTTGGAACTCTGCCCTGGAAGAGGCTGCTGTGATGATGGATTATTGTAATTATCAAAACTGACACGGCCTCGCCCAGTTTACTACGGGAACCAGTCGCTTGATCTCGTGAATAATTGTTTTATAGCACATTTTATTAGTTTACCAACAAGAGGAAGTGCTTTGTCTAGACTTAAAAAGGCCTGTTTATGAGTCAAAGCTGGTCTTTGGTATTCAGGTCATTTCTTCAGACAGAGCTGTTGAAATATGCATGCTTCCACACCGCTACTTGCTTCTCTGGAAGTTGGCCATTGCACCACACTAGTTTCAAACACAGCTGCTGCTTGCATAACCATTTCAAACACAAAATATCCTCACCTCAGGCGTCATACCTTCCTTTATGAATGCATATTAAGTCATTTTGCATTATATTTAATGTCTGTGTTTGTTTTAATAGTGAAGCTAATTCAGGCTCCCATGAGAGGTTACTGTCATCCACTGATCGTAGTTGCTGCAAGGTTTCCCCCCCACCCCTAAAAGCACTTTAATAGTATTTGAGCTATTGCAAATGCATGCTACTTCTCACCCGTGAGCTGAAATAACTATCAGTGCTTATATAGGCTCTCTTAAATCTCCCAAATACTTTCCTGCCTGGCTCACTTGGAAGGCACAGCGGAAAAAGGAGCACGATCCTCCAAGGAAGAGAAAGTAGCGGGACTCAGAAGTGCCTAATCAGGCTCCCAGATCAAAGGGCCCGGGCCGCACAGGTGGCCAATGAAAGTGGCTCTTGCAAATTAACAATCCATTAATTGCCCTCGGGGCCATGCGTTTTGGCCACAAAATATGCTCCATATCATCAGAAAAATAATACCCTCCACCGAGCTCCCGGGACTTCAAAGCGGAGCCATTTAGCTGTGATACGGCCGTGTCCTTTGATCCACTGCTGCAATTAGGAAGCAGAGGAAAATAAAAACATTCTTACAATTTGTACAGAGCGGATGTTCGGCGTGCTGACTGGTAATCTTCTGGTCCTGTGAACTTTGTTGGAGAAGATTAGGGAAAGAGAAATGACAGCGAATCAATACAGAGTTTACAGTATTGCAGATGAAAGCAGCTCAGCATATGGTGCAGATGTTGACCGTTTATACCTTCTGTCTTTGTTTACACGTCGGCCAATGCTGAAAACTTTACCTAATTTAAGTACTCGCTTTCAAGTAGCTCGCAAACTTTCCAGCTTTAGCCTCTCATTCTCACACACACTCTCTCTCACTGTGTCTGCAGAGGAATGTCTTTGCCAGAATGGGGGAGTCTGTGTGGACATCAATGGAACCTGTGAATGCCCTTCAGGCTACACAGGAATCTACTGTCAGTTTGGTGGGTATGATATGTTTAATCCTATCGGGTGTCTCACTAAAGCTTTGATGGCTGGGTCACTGTAAGACCACAGACGTCTCAGACCAGAGGACACTTTCCAAAAACTTGTGTACCTGTCCTTCACACTCAGAAGTAACTCAGACGCCATGCAGTCACAGCAGACCGTGTCCTGATGGAGGTCCTTGTTTGGAGTACGGAGGAACTTACCTTTGTACGTGCCAGACTGGAGCAGAGCTGGATCATAAGGATTTTTATCCCTATGGTAAGAGCCACGGATGTAGATTTTATTGTGGAGAGGAGGGTGTTTGAGTGTCAATTTCTTGCATTGTGGTGAATGTTTTTGCACCAATTTCTGCATCAATTAATGGTAAAAAAAATATACTTTCATCCAAAGGAAAACACAAAATTCAAGCACCACATGAGAAATATCACTAAAAGGCTCTCAGGCAGTCTGTATTATCGCAAATATATATTTTCCTGTTGATCAGATTTTCTCATTAAATATTCTCCCTGTTGAGTCAACACTCATACACTCATGATTTACTCTTCTGTCCTCTTTTGTGTCTTTAGTTTGGGGGGAAATAACCTCTTTAAATCTACCTTTTCACACATTTTTCAATTGATTTATAAACCCCTGGATTTCTTGAGATTTCTGCTAATGTTCAAAACTCATTCATAATATATCACACATACTTGTGTTTGATACGCTAAATTTAAAAAATCCATCCTTTCAGAGGCATTGTTGAGTCTATAAGTAAAAACTATAGAGGTTTTTCAAAATAAAAGTCCATTGCTTCTTTCATGTTTTGATCTAAATATTGAGGGGGATGTACCCCTTCCTTCCTGAAATCTCCGCCTATGGTAAGAGCACCAGTCTAACAATAGGCCACTTTTTTGTGTCACTGAAAGAGCAGCTGGTTGCTCTATAGTATCCAACACATTTCTAAACACAACAAGTGTTATTTCCTATTTAAGAAGGAATGGTCACATTTGTAGTCTCCGATGGTGGGAAAATTTCACAAATGACTGATGTTGTCACTAAAGGCATTTGTGACATTTTGTAATTGAGACAATAACAAAATGACAAATAATCTGTCTTGCCATTTCCCAGTGCAATGGAACACAGTCAAGTCTCGGTGTGTGTTTTTCAGTACAGCCCCGATCGGTCTGCGACTCCTCTCCCTGTCTGAATGGGGGCTACTGCTACGAACGGGATGGAGGCTACACCTGCGAATGCAAATACGGATACTGGGGGAAGCACTGTGAAAAAGGTAGCATAATTGATAAAGCTACAGAGGAATGCCTGCATATGAATTCATGAAGCACCAATATCAAAGCATCCTTCACATTCATGCCTTATTACCCAGGCTCAAACCCAGCTCCAGCTTTAATGCACCAGGAAACATGCCATTACTCGTAATGCTGCTTGAAATATGGCATGGCTGAAAGGCTTAGGATAATTTTTACTTATGACTGATTTATGGGCTCTTTTCCTGAATTATGACTCGAGTTGCAATGTACCGGAACAGATTTATTTTGTGTGATTAAAAGCTTGAGTGCTCTCTGCCTCAAGGATTCCCTCTTCCCTGTCTTTTTCCAGTTAGACTCAATACCTGTGCTTCTGGTCCCTGCCGCAATGGAGGCTCCTGTAAGGAAGAAGCAGGGAGCTACAGATGTGTGTGTCCGTACAGGTTCACTGGAAAACACTGTGAAGTGGGTGAGTGCCACCTTAATGAACACATTTTGTATGCAGTGCCCAAAGGTTTACTTGCAAATTCGCATGAAAGTATTAAAGTACATGATAACAAATCTAATCACCAGATCACCCGAGTTAATCCCATAGATTAGTGTATAAAGGTGTGCCTTTTTGTACTCTGTTGCACTCAGTTTTATTTAACTTCATGGTATCTTGCTGTTCTCTGTTTAATCATTTTTTTTGCCGAAAATCCAAAATATTTAAATCTGACCCTAACCCTAAAAAAAACCCTTCAAGACCTAACTATAGTATTGTATATCAATATGCCGATGTTTTCTTCCAGGAAAGCCCGACCCCTGTGCCTCCAGCCCCTGTCTGAATGGTGGGACATGTTTCCACTACATCGGAAAGTATAAATGCGAATGCACAGATGCCTTCAGCGGCAGGCACTGTGAAATTAGCAGGAGCTCAGTACATACCTCTGCAGGTAAGCAGACCAAGTGTCACCACACAACAATGTCTTAATCTCACTCTGACGTTGATGTTTGTACAATGATTGGCACAAGCAGGGGATATCCTGAGCCGCTATGTGTGTCGATACTCGCTCTCCATCTGAAGATAATCTTAGCAGTGTTGCTGCACTGGAGGCCCCTCATTTACAGATATAGAACGGCTGCATAAGCTATATAAAGTAGGGCGTGATTGGACCTGATGATTCATGTCTATACACTCTAATAGCATGCTGGATGTAACTTTAGGAGGACAGAAACAGAATGCCTTGATGGAAAACACCTCTGTTGGCATCAGTATGCTCTAGATGAGCTCCTGTAAGCCTCAGTGTATGTGAGCTTGTGTTTCTATGCAGCCATGCTGACATCAACATGTTCATATTCGTTTCAGAGCTGGGCTGTGGGCCGCCTCCGCAAGTCAAGCATGCTGAGGTCCAGTTCTCCTCGACAACATCGGGCTCCATGGCTGTGTATATTTGCCACCCAGGCTTCACGTCGGTGCCCAGAGCCACCCAGAGCATCTGTGGTATTCAGGGAGACTGGAGCCAGCCACCAGTTTGTGAGGGTCCGTAACACACATCAACACATATAAAAAAAGAACCCAGTTACTACAACGGTTCAGAATGGAAAGTCTTTAGAAAAAACAAGGTTCAGAAGTCATGCTTGGTATTAGATAGTGCAGAAAACCAAGTCACTTTGTCTTCAATTGAAGTTATATTATTTAGTTTATTTAAAAGTCCTTTATTGTGCCCCTTTTCAGCAGAGTGATAAAAGTCTCACATCCTCAGAATGCGTCTTTCAAATATTCAGCTCAAAATATTGCAACTATGGTTTATTTTAATATGACTGCATAAATCCTGTTCTAAATGGGCTGTTTCAGTATTTGTAGCTTTAAATGCAGTAGAGCTGCTGCTGTCCACGCAGCCTTCAGGAAGAAGACTCTCTGTGTCTGTAGAGCTAAACAGAAACCAACATATCTGAATGAGTGTGTGGGACCAGGGTTTTATATTGCTTCTGACTGTCTCTCTGAGTGATGATTTTACATGAAATCACTTGGAAGTCAGCGTATTCACATCACTGCCTGATAACATGTAGTCTTGATGGGCTGTGTTTTAGTCTCTATTTTATACTTGTTTCATTGTCTGGCACCAGAAGCAGAAAAATATGTCAATGAGAACAGCTCTATTACAGCAAAGTGCAGCATTTGTGAGCACAGAGAGCAGGAGAGAAGTAAACAGATGTAAAGAAAGGATGAGTTTAGGTTTCACTGAAGCACAACCTCATAATAGGTATGACAAAAAACAATCAGAGTACCTTGTTTTTTTTTTAAGATTTATTTTTGGCCTTTTATGGCTTTATTGGACAGGACAGTGGATAGAGTCAGAAACGGGAGAGAGTGGGAAGGACATGCTGTAAACGCCCGAGGTCGGAATCGAACCCGGGACAGCCGCTACGCCGTAGCACTTGGGTCACGCGACATAACCATTAGGCTATCGGGGCGCCCCAGAGTCCCTTGTTTTTAACCCTCTGTACCTCAAGCAGTTTCTGGGTGGTTTTTGCTCCTGTCACATTTTTACTCACTTTTTTGCTATATAGAGTCCTGCACCTCTGTGGAGGAGAAGTATAACCATTGCCAGAAGTAGCGAGAACTCGAGAATAACTTCTGTTCAGTGTGACACAATTATAATGCTATGAATCATAAAAAGGAGAAAGAAAATTGTGATTTTATTATTTTACACACAAAAAAAACTCAAATCAATATGTACATTTTTCTAAGTGCCCACAGGTGTTACCAATGCTGGAAAAAAATTTATCCTCCACATGCTATAGACACTTTGCTGTTAACATTTTTTCGACCTCCACTAACTTGGCATTTTTCACACTACTGTGCTGATCAAGATGTTTCACCGTGCTAAATGTATCCTCCAACAGCTTGCTGACAACTTGCTCCTTCTCCTCTGGCTTTTCAACCATGCTCCATTTATTTTATTAATCAAGTCTGTTTTATTTTTCCTATTTTATGTATTTATTGTATTTTATTGTATTTATGTATGGTGGTGGTAAACTTTACTGTAACAACCGAATTTCCCCTCGGGGATTATTAAAGTATTTCTATTCTATTCTATTCTATTGTCTCCACTCTGCGGTTTGTAAACACAGCCTGCAGTTCAGCTGAAAATCTTTTGTATTTTTGTCACTTGATTGTTGGAGAATTTTTTGTTTTTTACAGCATCTGGTCCAAACGGTTTATTTTTGCAGCAATAGTTTCCAGCTCTGATAAATTGTGCAATCTTGGCCTTGAGATTGCAGCGCATCCTTTTTCATTTGTAAACTAAAATCTTTTAGGTTGCTATTTATTTATACTCATTTCTTAATTCCCCATTTTTACAGAGATCAATGAGTGTTTATCACAGCCCTGTTTTAATGGCGGTACATGTCGAAACAAGATTGGATCCTACCAGTGTGTGTGCAGTGAGGGCTTTAGTGGAAACCGCTGTCAGAAAGGTAAGGCTTGATCAAACTAAAATTAAATACAAAAATTAATTAACCTGCAGACACATTTAGTACCAGCATATGTGTGTTTCATCCCATAAGACATAAACGAATGCCTGTCGGAGCCCTGCAAGAACAGGGGGACATGTGAGGACCAGCTGGGCTCCTACTTGTGTCACTGTCCTCCAGGCTTCAAAGGCCAGAACTGTGAAATAGGTAAAGTGCTATTTCAACCTCTCATATTACTAATTATACACACTCTAACATACAGATTAAGCAGAACAACAAATTCTATTAAACTGTAATTATCTGTGTGCAGAGCAGGACGGCTGTGAGTCCAACCCCTGTCTTAACGGAGGTGTGTGTCGGGGTTACAGGAGGAATTACATGTGTGTGTGTAAAGACGGTTTCTTTGGGGACCAGTGCCAGATGTGTAAGTGGCTTTGCACTGCTTCACAAGTTTGTTGAAGCTGATTCACACATTTTTAATGAATCACTTTACTGAATTTCTCCAACTTATCTATATAAGAGAAGATATTATACAGACAGGCGATAAATTAAAGGGAAAACCTGAACCCTGGACTACAATGAGGGGTTCCAGTGGCTCTGTTACGCTTTGGAGGGCATTTTGATAGCATGATTTGGCTCCATTTATCCCCTTAGAGGGAAGAGTCACTTCAAATCAATACAGTAAGTTCTCAGTAATCACCTTTAAGCATTTCTACCCTAAGGAGAGTGGTCTCTTTCAGGATGACAATGCTCCCATCTATAGGGCACTAGGGGTCACTGAATGCTTTGAAAATTAAAATTACATGAATCCTATGCTGTGACCCTTATAGTCACCACATTTTAGGCCAGTTGAACACCTTTTCACACTGGCATGTTAGACCGTGTTCTTCACCACCATCATCAGATCACCAAATGAGGGAATAACGTCTGGAAGAATGGTGTTTATCCCTCCAGTAGAAATCCAGAGATTTGAGGCATCAATGCCACGGAGCACTGAAGCTGTTCTGGCAGCAGATGGAGGTCCAACAGCTTACTAAGGCACTTTATTTTGGTTTTCCTTTAATTTGTCACCCGTCCTCATGAAATCCTAGAATTACACTAGGAAGAGATGTAAAAATGCCTTAAAACATATATTTGTTTTTTATAGAAACAGATCAATAAATATTGAGTTTGTCATAAAAATTCTAGAAACTTTATAAAACTTTGCACATATCAGTATATGAACAGCATATATAGCATAGATGATTGCTAAGTTATCAATGAGTATAATAGGCACTAAAGAATAATATCAAGAGGTATGTAAGACATTTGTCACTCATTGATATAGGCAAAAATAAAAACCTACCCATAAGCTCAACTCTCTTTTCCCAGCAGGCTACAACAATGAACCAAATGTGTAAAATAATTGAATATCCAAAATGAAAATGAAATTGCATATGTATACACATAAATACTATTTATCAATCAATTTTTTTTAACCCATGTGACCACGGAAATATAATATAAAGGTGCACATATTTTCCCAACATTATCAGATTTTGCCCTTAAATATATTTGATTTTCTTTAGTTTTTAAACACATTTTTTTTTTAAAAATATAAATGGCCTGTGATTTTTGGGTTTTTCCCTTTACTTTGGTGTGTTGGTGTGAGCATTTTGTGCATGTAAAAGGTCTGCAAACTTACAAAGTCCACAGCAAAGGGAGGTATTTATCTCACAGAAAACACCACTCTTTACCTGTATACCTTGAAGTCCAGGCTTTTGTTCTGTTACTTATTTACATCACCATGTAATACATTTGCACAACGCCTATCTAGCCGCTAGTTTGACACCTTCAAACAAACAATGAGTTGTTGGGGCCTTAAAGCGACAGGAGCTTAAACAGACAGAGAGTGGGAATAGGTGCTGCAGCAATGCAGACTATGAGACAAATTATATGCATTTAAACATATTTTAGTCAACCCCAAAAATAAAATTACAAACTTGTACACGTGCATGATGCGGGCTCTTTAATATGTACATAGATTAAGAGTAAATTCCAAGTTTCTGTATTTAATAATAGAAAAGTTTTAAAAGGATTGTTTAGAAGCCCACACAAACCTTGCTGATATGAACCACATTCTAGCAGCTGTTTGTGTTTGTCACCCCCAAGTGGAGGACCCATGTGTACTGAAACCTTGTGGGAACCGAGGCCGCTGCTGGAGCGACAGGAGAGGGAACTACAACTGTGTTTGCAAAATAGGACTCACTGGCAAAGACTGTGAGAAAGGTCAGTTACCAACCTCACCACACGGCTCTCTACATGCTCATCCTGTGGATTGCAAAGGCAACCCTGTAACTGTTTAATGTATGGATCAGACATATAAGGTTGCAACTGTTCCCAGACCTGCTGCCTCCACCTGGCCTCCATGTGCTGCGTGTGGAGGAGAGCGAGGTGGAGCTTCGCTGGGACGAACCGGAGCCTTCACACAGCCTGATCAGCATGTTCGCCGTCACATATGCTCCCCTGGGCAACAGCAATCCAAAAACAGACTACCTGGACAGGCAGCAGTCCACCCACGTGATGCGAGGCCTGGTGCCCGGCCTGCTGTACAACATCTCCACCATGTCCATCAAACTCAAAACCAACAGCAACGACACAAGCCAGCCTGCCACTGCACTGATACGCACCCGTGAGCACACTCTTTACTGTAATACAGTAGTAAAGTAGGGCTGCAACTAACCATTATTTACATTGTGTGTTAATCTGTTGATTGTTTTCTCAGATTTCCAGATTTTTATCAACTGAGGTTGGTATAAAAAAGCTTACTATACTGTATATGAGGTCTTGGGTACTTCTGTATGGCAGTCTTGCCTGACTAATAATATGATTATTTGGCCAACAGTGATTTGCTGTTTAGCCAATTATGGGGTTGTTCCTGTAAACATTTACACCAAATCAACCAAGTTCCTGCATGGAAAAGCTGCCTAATGCCTCTCTGGATGTAAATAAAAGTGGTCTGTTAATGTAAATAGACTCTCTGGACAAAATCGTTATATCTGACTACGTTGTTTATTTACTTTATTTAGCAGCATGAAGCATGACATCTAGAGAATGATGACTTTCAGCAAACAAGTTCTTATTGATATATTTAGACTTTTCTACTTACTATATTCCAGTGCTCAGGCTTCTAATCTATTACCCAAACAGTTAATCAATTACTCATTTGGCCTATAAAATGTAATGTGTTCATCGATGTTTCCCAAAGCCCCAGATGACGTCTTCAAACGTCTTGTTTTGTCCACAACAAAAAGATTGTCACAGAGAAGTAAA
Source organism: Chromis chromis (assembly GCA_900302755.1). Lineage (NCBI taxonomy): Eukaryota > Metazoa > Chordata > Actinopteri > Pomacentridae > Chromis > Chromis chromis. The sequence goes on from OMNN01025900.1 coordinate 10,096, forward strand.
GAAACCATTTAAGAAGCTACAATCAGAGAATTTTCACTCAGTAGTTGACAACTAATCGATTAATCGTTGCACCCAAAGATAAGACTCCTGGAAAGTCTCTGTGTGTACTGACATGAGTTTGAATGCTTGCTTGAATTCCCATGAGTAAGTGTGTGTTTCCGTTCTAGGACCTCGGCGGGTGGAGCAGCTGCAGGTGGTGAACGTCTCCTCCTCTCAGGTTTGGCTGAGCTGGTTGGTTCAGGCTGCTCGTCATGCAGCGGTCAGCAGGGTTCACGTGTCTTTACTGCCTTCAGACGGCACTGAGGCTCACACTGCTGTCCTCAACACGAGCACCACTGAGTACAGCTTCAGGTCAGAGTCTGCACTTTGACACTGAAGAACACTGATAACCCAGAATTTCCATTCACATAGCTGCAGCATCCTTTCTGTCCACTGAACGGCACTGTTGTGTTTTAAATGGGTTTGGGTAATATATCTTTGAACCAGCAGAGGGCGGTATCTCATCACACTTGAGGTTTGACTGAAATGCACTTTTTGGTTGCCTCCTTCTGTTTCCCAGTTCATTGCTGCCTGGTCAGATGTACACAGTGGATGTGTTGACTCAGAGTGGAATCAGAGCAGATGAGTTTCCTTCTACGAGCCACTCAGCTGGACCACTGCAATTCTGGACAAGTAGGTTTTTCAGCAGTCAGTGCAACAGCATGTACAGCAATGCTAACACCAACTATAAAGCAATACTAAGCGAACAACATATTATATGATATTAAGAACAGTAACCATCCTCGGGGTTGGAAAGTAACTGAGCACATTTACCTATATACTGTTTTAAAGTACAATTTTGAGATACTTTACCTGTGTATTTCCATTTTAACTACTTTTTTCCCCTCTGAAATGCAGAATAATGGAAGTATATTCTACTGTCTGCTCCACTACATTTATCCAACAGCTTCAGTTGCATTTAGGATGAAGATTAACTGTTTAAATTACAACACATTGTTAAAAATCAAACCAGTGATTTCCAACTTTATGGGCTTTGCAGTGTGTAGTCAGGCTCACATTCAGATGTCTATGAATAGTTAACAGCTCCACCAAATGATCCAATATCTCGCCAAAAATCACAGATTAGAGGAAAAAGTCCTTGGTTTTTTCTTCTCTCCTACACAAATCATGTGATGATCCCTCCGATTTATCTGCTGTCCCTGTATATAAAACTGGATATAAAGTAGTTTAAACTCTG
>OMNN01025901.1:0-12929 GCA_900302755.1 Chromis chromis
ACAAATCTGAAATATCCTTCTCGAAATTCCAGTAGCATTTAGTATTATTGTTACCGTTGGGTTACCACTTTGCTTTGCGTAGTCATTGGGAGTGTTTACTAATGCAGCAAATATCTAATAACACAGGACAGAATACACTGATTATTCTTATATTTGTTTTTATTTTTGGTCTTTCTTTAGAATACAAAACAGGAACCAAAATCACAAAAATAACATTTACAAAACAGATCATTTAACTGAGGTGACTGAGGCAACATAGAAAAGCATGTCTGAAACAGTGATATTGGTGGGTTAGCCTGGAACCTTGAGGTAAAACAGCGAGCAATGTCAAAAGGTCCAATATCGTCACAAACTGTTTTGAATTAGTGCCTTCGTTCAGTAGTGCTATTCACAAATGGAGTTTAACTATCATGTTTTCCTATCATGTCCACGGTTAGCAGTGATTTACTGATGTAGTGCTTCAGACCTACCTAAGAACAAATTGATTATAGTGACATGTAGGTCTAAAATTCTAAGCATGTCGCACTGTATGGCACCATTTTCAATGGTTTCTATTTTAATCCATGTTCATACGTGCACATACACTCACACACAACACTGTTCCTCCTCATTCACTCTCTTTAAATGGGTGCAAATGATTTCCAACCACTTCCTTTACTCATTCCCCACCAAGAACACTTCTGGCTAAAATTACTGAATAGTTTTAACATCAATATCACTCAAGCAGGAGCTGCTTCAGACTTTTTCTAAAATGCTTAACAGGGCAAGGAAAAGTAAAACAGAGTGATTAAGTGTTGGAATGGCCGTCAGTCAGAGGCACAAACTAAAAAGTCCCATCTTTTTCCTAAAATACAAGAATGGTAAGACATAATGCAAACACTGCATCACTGAAAGAAACCATAAAAACCTAGCATCACTTACCTAAACACAAAGCGGTGAAAATAGTACAGTTTGGTCTGCGCTTTATTACGCAGGTATGTTTTTGCATGAACGAAAGTTTCTCGTCTTTTCTTCTTTCACATTTAAGACATGGTTACTGGTGATTCAGCATTGCAGATTATTACTATTTTTTTTAGTTCCTTTGGATGTGTGCCTTTTTGTTGAATTTGCATCTGTCACAGCAGGTAGATTGAGCTAGCATTACTTCATATATCTATATATACACATGCATTCAACATCATATGTATCCCCCAAACAAAATTAAAAAAACAGAACAAACAAAAAAAAGTAACTATTCCAAACTCCCTTTTCACCACGTAAGGGTTTAAGCTATAAAAACCTGCATGACAGTCCACAAAAAGTTTGCATGGAGGCTTTGCAGTTTGATGTGAGATATGCAGCAGGTTGTAGAGGTGCTGGCGCTGGGGGTGTGGCATGGAATGCAGCCTTATTCCATTAAGAGGGGTCATGGGGATGGGCCTTTTATTCATCCCCTCCCTATCCAAATGGGCCTCTTTCTATGTAGTAGGGTTTTAGATTCACATTATGCTGGAAGAAGAGTAATTGGTTGCAGACACCACCAGGGCAGGTCTTCACCAAGAGCAAAAAACACTGGAGTAGAGTGTGAATGCATATCTACCATCTTCTAACCTGCAGAGAGAATAAAATGCATAAGTATAACCTTAAACCTGCATGTATTTTTACTAAATTTTAAGCGTCTCTATACGTCATACTCACGCTTCCCTCTCTTCACCACTGCGGGGGCACATAGCTGTAGCTGGGTGTGCCAGGAGGCCGATATGTGGGCATCGTGACCTGATGGGGGGCAACTTGCGCTGGTGATGGGGTTGTCAACAAAGTTCCTGAGAAGCAGAGCGAACATCGTAGATGTAAATCACGCATTTGTATTCGATATAAGAACTGATTAAACAGCGAGGTGATGAATCGCTGTGGCTCACCAGCTGACATGGCCATGGTGGTGCCAGCTACCATCCCCATGGCAACACCGTTGTGGCGGGGAGCAGGGATGGGCGGGGCATACATAGCTGCAGGCATCCCATTGGGCTGGACCACCGTCGTGTGATGGATAACATGAGGCGGTGCAGCATACAGTGGCTGTGTGTAATAAGCGCCTTGCTGTTGTGAAGGTATTAGTGCCTGGATCAGACAAACAGGGTCATTTGTGAGAACTCAAAACAATAAATACCTGACTGAAGTGAAACAGGATATAGAAAAACTGTTTTTCAAACAGAGGCATAAATTACAGCAAAGAGAAACTGTCAAATTCTAAACTTTTGGCAACCAGTGAGCTTTTTAATACCATCACTCGAATGCACTGACCTGTGCATAGGGGTTCTGTTGGGGATAGGTGCTCCTGACAGGGTAAACAGCAGCAGGGTAGGGGTTGGGTGAGGAGGAGTAGGGTGGGACAGTCCCCGTGTTGGGAGAGCAGGACATTTTGAAAGGAGTTCCTGGAGCGTAGCCTGGAGCGAGAGGAACACACCTCACATTAATGCTGTTTATTTAGGACCAGACTCTTGAAGTCCTTTGCAGAAGCACTTGTCTGTGTAACTCAGTAAACAAAGACTTCAATCAAATTATCATATTTTTCATAGTCTTGAACAGATGCACAATATATAGAAGTACATATACATTTTGGGGCTATTTTTAATTTCTGAGTTTCTTGGTTAATGTATCCTTTCCTATGTTATACTTTGAATTAGTTCAGGTGAAAATAGTTTATTGTGAGTATTCTAATCAACCACTATCTTATCTAAAGCATCTGGAAGGAAGGTTTCTTAAATATCCTTCTGCAAACTCCAGAAAACTTTAGTATTACTTTATTCTTACCACTGGTGAAGGCTGGGTTTGCTCCTGCGTAGACATTGGGAGTGTATGCTGGAGCAGCTGCTGCATAGCCGACAGGGAACCCAGCTACCATGAACAAAAACAGGAAAAAAAATCATACATTTTGTGATTTGGGGCTATTTTCTTGTACCTAAGATATTTGTTTATACCGCTACACATTAACACATATAGTTACCTGGGTAGCCTAAGCCCTTAGTGTTGGTAAAGGGGACCCCTGTTGGTGCAGGGCTGTATACTGGATTCATTGTGGTTGTCTTCTCACAGATGCTGCAATGAAAGAAGCATAGAAAATATAAATTAGATGCTGCAAAGCAAATTATTTAATATAAGAAATTAGGGGCTGCACGGTGGCTCGGTTGTTAGTCCAAAAAACATGCTAGCCTATCCCAGCTCACTCGGGCGAAGGCAGCATACATCCTGGACAGGTTGCCAGTCTATCACAGGGCTACACATAGAGACAGACAACCAAGCACACTCACATTCACAAAAATCATCTGTGTAAATCTAACATAGATCCAGTTGAGCTGCAACAATTAATCAGTTAAGCATTAGATTGCAGTGATTAATCTTTAACTATTTTATTAATCAATTAATCGGTTTGATGATTGATAAATAAATAAATAAATCTTTGCTTCCATCTTCTTCATTGTTGATGTTTTCATGTTTCTTTCCTCCTCTATGACAGTAAGCTGAACATCTTTGGGTTGTGGACAAAACAAGACATTTAAGGACCTAATTGATAAATCTAGAAAATAATCAACAGATTAATGAACAGTGGAACAATCCTTGGTAACAGCCCTATTCATCAGAATGCTATTTATAGGTTACCTTTGTATTTGGGACAGACCAGAAAAAGCTGAAATGTCCGTGATTCGGGTTCCTGGAGCCGGTAATATTAGGAAATAACTGGTCCAAAAGAGGCTGTTGACTGGCAAATAACCTTAACACTATAACTTGGTTTTTGTTTTCCTCTTTTAGACAGAAGCTATGTGCTTTCCCAACTACAACTATTAATAGGCCACTGTTACTGTAGCTCTCCCAAGTGGACCAGGATAGATTACATCTCCACTTATGGCCCCCAAAAAATGAGATCAAACTATGTATAATGGCAGCACTTAACATCGACTAGAACGAGTAAAGGCAACACAAATGTTGCAGTGGAGATATAATAGCTCTTCTCACTGAGGGCTGTCAGTGGCTCATATGAAATGACCTTGCTAGGTCACATCACTTTTGTTTCTTTATCTTTCACGCTCGGTTGAGTTTATGGAATCATAAACTCAAATGACAGCATTTTGTTGGGACAGGTTATTAAATAACATGTATATTAAACATGGTGCCATGCAGCTTCATCACTGCAACAGCACTACAGAAGAATTAAGCTTTGCCTAGAATTTCTATTCCATAAACACCTCAGCCTTTCAGCTTTCATTGTAATTTGACATTTCAGCATCAGCATTGTGATGTGTGCATGCTAATAGCCATATCAGAGGAACTCATCATGCTACAACTTTTTGTGCTGATTAACACAAAACAAAAACTGGCATGTTTCTCATTTTTTAATGACTTATCTATTAGAGAGGCAATAATCGAACCTTTATTTATCCCCTTGGGGAAATTCCTTCTCTGCATATGACCCATCCTATTCAAAGTTAACCTTAACTATACATACTAGGAGCAGTGGACTGCCGTGGTGCAGCACCCGGGGAGCAGTCAGGGGTTAAGGGCCTTGCTCAAGGGCCCACAGTGGTGGTGACTGGGACAAGCGGTCGCTCTCACTTTCCCACCTCAACCTCTTGCCAGTCTTGAACCGGCGACCCACCGGTTACAAGTTCGCTTCACAAACCTCAAGGCCACCATTGCTCCTAACTGCCCATAAATAGTGAAAATAATAAAACTCAAATTATCTGTAGTCTGAGGATATTATACAAGATATTTTTCAACACCTGAACACTAGCTTTTCTCTCTCACTACATCCAGTATGTATTCTGTCACCAGTGCAACTATTCATTCACTCTGCCTGTCCTCCCCCCTCAGTGGCTGCAGTGTCTGATGATGTGAAAGCCGAGGCCATGGACAACCTGAAAACACTGGTTCGGAACAGAAGGAATGTTGCTTTCTTGACCGTGCCCCACCTCAAACGCCTGCCTGACTTCTGGGGATGGTATAAGTACTTCATGGACAGCCACAACCAGGAGGGAGTGAGTCCAGTTTGTTTCACATTAATTATTCAGTTTCTCCGAGTCACAATTATGAAACAGTACTTGTTTTTTCCTTTAAAAATTGAGGCAACAATTTGCGTCACTACTTTGCATTTTAAGCTTCTCTTTTAATTTTTTATCAAATATGCAAGTTTGTTTTTTTTTTGCAGGAAAAAGCCAGATTCACAGCTTTTGATTAAAAGGTTACTTATTTCTGCAATTCAGAAGACCACAATAAATTATTTATTTCTTAGGTCATGCTTATATAAATGTATTAATATGCTAAAATACTTTATAGTGTTTCGTATTTATTATAGTGCTGCAGTTTAAGAGTCAGACTGTAGTTTGAGAAACAGAAAGAGCTGAACAAACACATTTATTCCTCCACTGACGATTTGTGTTCATCTATCAGGAAATTAATTTGACCTTTTTTAATTGTATTCTTATGACATATAAATCATCTTGGACCAGATTTATTTATTTCCACTCTGCTCTTCAGGTGGAGGACCTGGATCGTCTGTACATGGCCTACCTGCAGAACAAGCACAGGTCAGAGGAGGGACCCACCTTCAACCACTACCTCAAGCACCTCAGTGAAATCTACAAGACCTGTGCTGATTCTGATGATCCAGAGTGCATCGCCGAGTCCACTAGCAAGCCAAAGGCCGCTGTGGTGATGCCTGCTGCCATCAAGTCTGCTGCTGTCAGGATGTGCAACCCCTACCTCGACCCCTACTGCCTCTTCCCCCTGGTCCCCAAGGCGGCCATCCCAGAGCCTGAACCTGAGCCAGCTCCTGTCAAGATCCCAGCTCCTATCCTCACCCCCTTTCTGCCCATGCCCCTGAAGAGCCCCACCGGTTTCTACTACTACGCTCCTGTCCTGGAGTCCTTCCTGAGCGCTGAGCAGAAATCTGAGCTGCTGAGGATCTGCAACCCTGAAGATGTGGAGTGTCTGCAGTATCACCTGCGAGCAGCGTATGGCTACCGCCCAGCCCCTGGTCCAGCTCCATCCTATTCTGCCCTCAAATGTGACCCCAAGGACCCCTACTGCATGCCCCTTCTGGTCCAGAAGGCCCCCACCGGCTTCTACCACCTGCTGTACCCCAGCTGCGACCCAGCCGTGGATCCTCTGTGCGTGACCAACGTCGCTGCTCCTGCTCCCCTGGCTGCTGCGGAGGCCCCTAAAGAACAGCACTGCAACCCTCTGTTTGACGCTGGCTGCAATCCCCTGACTGCCACCAAGCTGTCCGGCCTCACCAAGCCCGTCCTGGAGTACACCCCCAACGATGAGCCTGCACCTCCAGCTGCTCCTCTGTCCTGCGACCCTCGCACTGACCCATACTGCATACTGTCAGTGGCCGCCGCCCTGCGCAAGCCCCCTCCACAGAAGCCCGAGCACCAGGTCTGAATTTGAAGTCCTGTTAGTAGGTTTGAATAGTTCAGTGCTTTGACTAATCTAGTGTAATCTTGCTCATTGAATGGTTCTATTAATTGTCTCTTCCTTAACATTTGGTTTATTAAATGATGTAGTAAAATGAAATGGGTGTTGAATAATGCTTTCACTTGTTATCTTCAATCTGCTTTGCATTTTTTTTGAACCAAAAAACACAAATCAATCAATCAACCAGGTCCGCTACAAGCTCGGTGTCCCTGGCAAGACCAAGGAGGGCCACGACTGCTATGTGCACTATGACAAAGACTGCATCCCGCTCAAGCCTGGGTCTGAGGCTAAGGCTGACATCAAGGCTCCAGCCAAGCCCTTCTGCCATCCATTTGACCCCAACTGTGGCAAAGCTGCTCCACCCCCTGGCATTGAGGCCCCGAAGCCCGGCACAGATGGCATAATCCTGCCTGATCCTGACTGCGACCCCGAGATCGACTACAACTGCCGCCTGCGTCGCGCTGAGCCTGCTGCTGCAGCTGATGAACCTGCTGATGAACCCGCCAAGGAGGCCCTACAGTCTGCTGTCCCACGCTTTGAAGATTTCCTCAGGGCCGCCATGAGCCAGCACAAATAGATCTCATAAATAAATACATTTTAGAAACCAACACCTGCCTGAAAATCTAACTGGTGGAAACTTAGCTCACGCTACGTTCACTAGTCTTTGCAGACTTCATGGACCACAACCTTCAACAGTTTCATCAAGGCCTTACAGGCTATCAAATCAATCACAAAGTAATGCAGCTTCTAAACAGTAAATCTGATTTACCTAGACAGTCTGAAGGTTTTGGTCTGTTTTTATAAGGGAGGGATGATTAAAGAGGGCCAAGCAACATATAAACCATTATGTGAAACTTGTGGATTAAATACTTCATGTTTGTATGTTTGTAGAAAAGAGTGGTATGTATAGATGTGTGATAGAGTAGGGTTAGTTTGAATTTGCATTAGTAGGCAAGATATTCTCTGTTTTGTACATTCTTTTTATCCTAAGTGTATTTAATGTTGTTTTCCACAGTTTTCTGTAACTCTAAGCCTCATAATGCTTCATCTGTTTAGTTTTTATAAAGTTCTAAATAAAAAAAAAAAGATCTACTGAATTTTATTTCTAGAGGCTAAACCACCTTCACACTGAGCTCATAAATACATCTGCCAAAGATTAAAAAAAAAATAAATAAAAAAAAACAGCAGAAAAACACAGTTATGTACCAAATGCTATGAATGTTTTAATTCATTTCAGGGAAAGAGTCTACTCTGTGAATGTACACATAATTTCAGGGCATCGGTCCCCAGCTGTTGCAGACTAACGTGCAGCTCCTAGTTGTGCCAGCTGGCAGGCCGCGGTGGGCTTTCACCAATTTATGCTCCACCGTTATCAAAACAGCTTTTTGTTGCTACATCTGCACGGTTTATTTTCATACATAATCACCATAAATATATGTTTTGCATGATAGTACACACCCTGATGAATTGGAAATGCACTGCAGGTTTCTGAAACTAAAACTGAGGTACTTATTTTGCATTTCGCTTGGATGTGACAGAATGCTAAAAATCCAGACAGGAAATTCAGGGAAAGAGAGGGTTGATGTAAAACAGCGTTGCCAGTCAGAATGCCTCTTAAGATCAGTTTGTCAACCAGTTTTAGCCACATGATAAAGAAGCACAGAAACTAGAAGATGTTACCTTTCAAATGAATTCTCATCCCTGCATGTTTCCCTCACAGTTCTTCTGCTTTAAGTATTTCCATTTGGAAATGCCAGTTATGAAAATTCCATTAGAAGGGGTGGATGTTTTGACCAGTGTGCAGGATTTTGGGGCTCTATTAGCAGAAAAGCAATATAGTTTTCATAATTGAGCTTTAATTAGTACACAATTGCCAACAATTTGTTTTTGTTAGCCTAGAATAAGCCCTTAATATAACATATTAACATAGGGACTGAGTCCTCCATGTTGCACCATCATGTTTTCACAGTAGCCCAGAACGGACCAATCAAACACTGGCTAACTAATATAATTACACCATTACACCAAAGAATTTGCCATCAACTCCTAAATCACAGATACAGAATGTGTCTCGTTTACTCCAGTACACAATCTCTACTAGTAGTGTAAATATAAGTCTGAGAATAAAAGTGGACTAACTGTCTGGGCCATTTCTGCCTCAGTTTCATGTTGGCCCCAGTCACAAGTGAAGCCCCAATCCCTGTCTCCACCCCGAGGCTTAAGCAGTAAACCCCTGCAGACTTAATTGACGTCACAGCTGTAGTGCTGAGTCTGAGGGTTCTTGAGGACTTAAAATGTTAGGAAAAGAAAGAATGGGGCACTATCATGACAGCATGTGTTGCCTGGAAACATCCATCCATCTATGCAGTCACCCTTTTTCTTCCACTTATCCAGGGTTGGACATTCCAGGCTTCTGTCTCTCCAGCAACCCTTCTCCAGTTTCTCCTGAGGATCCAGAGGTGTTCCCAGAACAGATTAGATGTGTAATCCCTATAGCGAATTTGGCTCTGTGCTGGTCTCCTCCCAGTATGATGTTCCCAGAAAACCCAGTAAGAAGGACACCCAGGAGGTGTCCTAATCAGATGCCTGAACCATTCTCTACTTATTCTCTGAGCTCCCTCTGGATGTCTGAGCCCCTCACCCTCACTAAGACTGAGCCCAGCTGCCCTACTGAGGAAACCCATGACAGCTGCTCCGATCTTCCAACTTCTTCTAACAAACTACCAAAACTCAGGAAAGACATGAACATTTGTAAATCCTATGTGGATTTTTGTTTGTGTATATGCTGTGTTGGGCAGGACAACCACATTTATATGTCACCAGTTTTACTATGAACTGTAAGCAAGTCTCTCAGGGAAGCGTGCAGATATGCAGACTAACAGAGATAGCATTGAAAAGACACATCAGAACGCTCATGGTGATTGGACAATGGGCCAGCCTCACACACTTAGCGGGAACGCGCCTCAAAGTCTGTGAGTTTGTAGACTGTTAATGGGTCTATTAATAGTGTAATCAGACATCAGAGTTCATTGAGGCAGCTGACTGCAGGAAAACAATTGATTTCTCTCACTGACTGTCTCAAACTTGATGTCTGTTGCTTAAAAATTATAAGGGAGTTGATGAAATCTGAAATCATTTGTTATCACCAATCACTCCGGCCTTCTGCTTTTAGTTAAAAGTTGATATGGACCTTTAAGTCATAAGTTTCAGAAGCCCTGTCCCACACACTGGTCTGGTAACTACACGGCTAGTTGCCTGTTACCCTTAATGTTTTTCATTTTTTAAACTTATTTTACTAAGGATAAAGGATTACTTTAATGGTAAACACACAAAAAAAACCCTGATATCAAATGTAGCCACTCAGACAGATCAAGTTTTATTTGCATTGTTTCAGTACTTGATTGAAGAAACCTGTTGACAAACATAATTAGATAAATTATGTTTTATAAAAATACATCCACTAATGATTAGCCAATCACTCCGCTGAGGTGGAGCTCCACTTCCTTTTCCCTCCTTTTTCTTTTTTCTTTCTACTCTTTCCCTCCATTTTCTTCTGTGGTGAGATCCACTAATCTTCAATGGAAGACATCAGGTGGAGATGATTAGCCAATCACTCCCCTGAAGTGGAGCTCCAGGAAGAGGAGGGTTATTTAAGGAGTGGGAGTGGCCTATTTGAATCTGATTGTCTGGGACCATGCAGGTAAGTTCTCTTGTTGTTTCTGCCAGTTTACTTTTTTCATCTGCTCTCTAGTATGATTGATTAATTGATCGACTGATTAATTGCCATATGATGACCTGTGGTCTGTTTTAGTTGTTTTTGTAGCGGTAAATCCTCAATTAATTTCAAACTAGGAAGCAGATTGTAGTCCTGTAGAGGATGTGTTAGAGAAGGTAGTATTGACACTGTCACTACCTGCTGCATGTACGGAGCCTGGGTCTGTTGAAGGTGGCAGTGCTGTTTGTGCTGTGATAGCCATGTGGTAGGTAAGGGAAGTAGCTGTGTTGGTGTGAGGAGCAGTGTCCATTCCCACCCCAACCGGTTGAGGCAGATGGCCGCCCTCCCTGAGCCTGGTTCTGTTGGAGGTTTTTTTCCCTCCCTATACTAGGGGTTTTTGGTTCCTTCCCACCGTCGCGGACTGCTTGCTTATAGGGAATTGGATTGTTGGGTTTTCTGTTTTCTTCTTCCTGGTGATGATAAGCGCTATGTGATGACATGTGTTGTACATATGAATTGAATTGAATTGAATTGATGACTGTCATTAGGGGAGTGTCTCTGGGAGGCCAGAGATCACTGTCTAGCCTCCCGGAGGTGTCGTGGGACCAACTAGACGAGACACCTATGAAAGGAGGTTTCCACCAGATGAAGTTGTGCCATACCATTGTAGCATTAGGCTTTGGAGGTTCTTTACTGGTTGCAAATTCTTTCTATGAGCACAAGCTTCTTGTGTTTACGCTGAACTTGTTTTATAAAAATACATCCACAAATACTGTCACAACATTTGCCTAATTTATCAATAATAATGTAACAAATTCAGTCGTGAAAGACTGAGTGGAATCAAGGTATCCTGAACAGGGAGCATCCTTTACAGTAGCTTCATGGTTACAGTGCATACCACATAACATGAGCATCCCTGCACTGATCCATGTCTAACAGCACAATAAATGTCTATGCATTTGGGGAGCAGATTTTGTCCCACGATGGGACTCATAATATGACTGTGGGAACAAGAATGTGTCTCCACAACACAGTTCTACAAACACTGATGCACAAAACAGAAAATAATGACATGAAAGGTGATGTATGAGTAGGAAGATGAATATCAGTTTGTAGTTGTAGCAGATACATAGAGAGGCAGTAGAGTTCATGTCTTTGTTAGAACTGAAACAGAAAGTTTACCAGCCAATCACAATGAAAATGGAAGCACAAAACAGTTTTGGTTGAGGAAGGAAAGTATTTTCCCAGTCTTTATTTAAGAAATACTGGATGACAAGCGGTGTTATTTTCTCCTCCAAAGTTGGAACATTATATTTTTGAAATGAATTGCGGCTGCAGGCTACAAGGATTGTAGGTCTGCTGTTCAGTAACCAACATCTCAGCAGCCCCAGCACACAGCAGTCATGTCAAGCAGACACACACCGCTGGTACTGACAGCTTTAAAGGCAGAAAACACACAACCGGACCCAGTAATGACTACCTGAACACAACAGGTACTCCAAAAAGCTGCATATGTTCCTAATTGTAGCTATTGTAGCTCTCCTGCCGTACTAGAATTATCTGAAGCAAGCCAGTGCATTTTACACTGCTGGGTGTGCTGTGACCATGGGTTCTCACTTTCCTAAATGTAGAGAAGGACGTTACCAAGTCATTTACTGATTAAGTTTGCTTCCTAGTTTTTAGTTTGTCACATTTTGCTTCAATAAATTCAGTTTACTGTGCTGCTTATGTTTACATTTTGTTATTCATGTCTAAATTGTTCCTATTTTTATATTTACTGTTGAACTGGGGTTTCAACAGAAGATTTTTCACTTGATTATTAGGTAAGAAATTAGTCTTTTAATCTGTTTTTAAGTTCTGATCTTGAGGCAAATAAAAGGAAATCTGACAGTTGAGTGAGGTAACTTTGTAGGAAATTAAATTTTAAAGTGTCACATTTTTAATTCACTTCCCCAATGCCTCAATCCAATCGATTTATTCATTGAATTGTCTTCACGTGTGCGGAGTCGTGTTCACTTCATGTTCAGGTGGAGGCTTCATGCTCCATGCAGCTTCCAGCAGGTGGCGCTAATCTCTCAGAGCTCACTGCTGCAGGTCTGCCAGCTGTCTGAATCCATCAGTCTCCATCAGGCTGATTGTCACAGCTGTTTTAATAAAACATTCATAGTCAATAAGTGTCTCTCTCTTAATTAAGCAATTTACCCAACATTGGTTGTGTCAGCAGACCACGTCCTCGCTGATACAAGGAAAACATTTTCTAATCCGAGCTATACACAACAATTTATCAAAGATGAAGGTTTGATATCTTTAGGTGAGATGTGTGAAAGCTGCATAAAGCATCGCTGTTCAAAGCTGAATTTCATTAAAGGTCGTCTCGGGGGAGCAAAGATCAAACAGTGTGAGGAGGAGAAAAAGAAAATGTTTGGAATCAATTTCACGCCTCCGTGAAGAATAATTGCTGTGGATTTTAAACATTATGATATTAAGATAAGCGCCTTTCAGCCTGTCACACGGAACGCATTTAGTCTGCTGGTTTATCATGGCTGCCTGTTTTGTGTTAATTACTAAATAACTCGTGAATTTGTCTGCCGTGAAAAACCTTTTTCCTCCTGCTCCTGTCTGTTTGCAACACAGATAGACAGATAGATAGATGGATAGATAGATAGATAGATAGATAGATAGATAGATAGATAGATACTTTATTTATCCCGAGGGAAATTCAAGGCATCCAGCAGCAGCATACAGGACATGAAGGACATGAAAA
>OMNN01025903.1:0-17224 GCA_900302755.1 Chromis chromis
TTCACCTTCTTTTCAAATCCCCTAAAGGAATTCAAGGGGATCTGCTAAATAGAATGTGGCTTTGCACGCATCGTGATTCAGCCAGGTTAGTCATTTCCTCGCCAGTGGCAGGTTATTTGTTCGGAAAAAGAGCTGCAGAAGCCGATACGGGATGAACGTTTAAGAGCAGCTCGCCCTCTGAACATTAAACCCGGTGCAGCGGTGCCAGGGGATTAAAGGTCAAGCAGCCTATAGTGAACATGGTGTGACGTTACAGTGAGAAGTTCAAGTCATGAGAAGTGTGAGAAAAGTACACTGCTGTCCAGGGGCTGTAGGTTATTCTATAGTGTGTATAGTGTCTTTGCACTGGAGTAGAACAGATCGCATGTGAGGAAGTAAAGTGAGCAGAGGAGCCAAAGGGTAATAGTGATGTGCACTGTGTTAATCAGAGCTTAAGTTTCTGTTTGTGGCTCAAAGAGTCCATCAATATTTAAGTGACACACAAGACAGACGCAGAAAGACTGTATCAAATAGACAAAGAGGGAAAAACAAGGCGTTATAGGAAGTAGTTCAACATTTTGGGGCATGCTCTTATTAGTTATTTAGCACAAAGGCTGGAAATGGGGGGAAACAACCAACCTGCTAAAAATCCAAGCATCTCTGAAGCTCACTAAATCATTTCATTTGTACAAGAATCACAGATGATCTGTGAGGCGCAGAACAGAAGGATAGGCGCCGGCAAAAAAAAAGCTTGAAATAGACGCGGCTATAGGAAAAATGACAGGTGCAAAAATATGACTTATGGCCAAAAATATCTTTAGAAGCGATAAATAAAGCAAGAGAGGGATAAAGAAGAGACAAGATAAGAGTCAGTCAAAAGAAATTAAAGTCCCCTTTCATGCTCCTCGATTGTTCGTGTAAAAATACCGCAGACCAATTTTCAGATTCCCTGTCTCAGTCTGAAATATCACTGTGCCGCTTTTGAGTTGGAGCTTAGTGTGAGTAAGCATGTCGTTATCTCACTTGTGCAGCCCGCTCCATTGGATTAACACAACTGTGAACTGGTCTGGGCACCCGGAGTACACTAATGTACAATGCAACACATCTCCAGCTGTGAATGTGTTTGTATGCATGCATGCATGTGTGTGTGTGTTTCTGCAGGCCGTACGTGTACGTCGGCCTTCCGGGGTTTTCGGAGCTAATTAGACCCCAACTAACCTTCTAAATAACCAGAGAGCAAAAGAGGGAGAAAGTGCAATTCAAAGAGCAGGAGGGGAGGCTGAACAACAAGACGAAGCCAAAAAAAAGAAAGAAAGAAAAAAAACAACACTTCTCCAGGCGAAAATGTGACGCACAAAAGGACACACCATCTCCTCTGGAATGACCTTTTATTGCTGGGAAGGATACAGAGTTGGCAGGCCCCTGAGCCTGTGTGCAGATATGAAACAGCAGTAGGACCATTCTCCCCTCTGCCAACTGGAGGCAGGGGGTTTACTCTTTACCATCAATCAATCGCAACTTTCCCAGAGGAGGGACAAGTAGAGCTCGTCAATATCAAGTCTAATAGAAAACGTACAATATGCAACAGGGTTGAACACAATAATTCCAGTAATTTGCAGTGAATCCCAGCTAACAAATAATATCTGGTGATAACATGATGTTACTATGATGAAGAAAATAAGGGAAGAAAATCAGCCGTTTTTGCTTATTCTTTCCCCTCTTTCTGTGCTTCGGAGTTTCAAATCATTAAGTGACAGTAGAAAACAGGAGCGCTCATCATACACTGTTTATATGTTTACAAAAGTAAGCATAAGAAATATCTTTAACTTAATATAAGTTGCAGCAGTTCCTTTACATTCCAGCTCTAGTGCATGTTAAACGCAGCTGTATGGGTGGTTGGAGTCGCTTATTTAGTGCCGTCATCCATGTGTGGCAGTTATTAATGATGACATTTTCATGAAATAGCTGAAACACAGCCACCCATTTTCCAAGCACCAGTCACTGGAATGTATCCCTCATCTCTAACTTTGGTGTAAGTCACTCCACAGCTCCATGACTAAAGGATTTTATTCCAATTTTGTCCATATGTGTATGTGTGTGCGCACGTTTTGTGTGTGAGTGAGCCTGTTTGTAAGTAGATGTGTCAAAGGGCTATTACGGTCGGTTAGAGCCAGTCTTACTTGATGTCACATCTCCCATCTGCAGGCGTTTTGCAGTGGCCAGTTTGCCCTCAGCTCAGTGGATGCACACAATGGTGCAAAAATATGACTTACACAACCACAGGCAGGAAACAGGGCTGCCGGAGCTTCTACTCACTGAACTGGCTCGGAGTCACAGCTGTGTTACTGATGTGACCATAGCCAGCTGAGTGCATCTCTGTCCTCAGGCAGATCCTGACCACTACCTCGGCTTGGCTGCTCAAAGACTGGATACAGAGAAGAAAACAAATATCCACTCTCAAGCACTACGGCAATATTCCCTCCTTATTTACCATCTCAAAGTCGTAGCTTAGCATCTTGGGAAATACATTTATTTGCTTTCTTGCCAAGAGTTTGATAAGAAGATTGTTTCCACTCCTTTTTTCCCCGGTTGTTGACATTTTCACCTTCATAGATTGCTTGAAGGCATTTGCACCCATGTGATGCATTTGGCTAACCATTCGCCTATCAAGTCACCCATTACCACTCATGTTTGTATGTAAAATGTGAAGCTATAGCCAGTAGCCACTTAGCTTTTGAAAAACTAGTACCAGGAGGAAACAGCTAGCTCAATCCACCATATCTTAAAATATAAGTTGTGTATATTCAGGAAACTCTATTACACATGTAAATTAGTCAAAGACCCAGTCAGGTGAAAATCAAGTTGTTTTTTTTACCAAGTTCATATGGTGTTTTTATATCATAGAAGACAAATAAGCAGTCAATCCCATATTTAGAGCATTTATGCCTTAAAACTGCAGTGCACTGATGTCAGTATCAAAAACTCTGAGATGAATGCATTTCAGCCTAAGGAACCAATTCTGTCAACTTGCAGGGTGGGGTTTTCTGTGTCATTAGGGCTAATTCATGCTTTCCAGGTACACGTGACATAAATTTTATCATCCACCCAAATCAACAAGGGTCCACGCAAACCCCTCCGTGAACATTGTCATGTGCAGCCCAAAATTTGTGACTGCACGACTGTATGCACTACAAGTGTGCCATCTACGCATGTCCAGGAACACAAATGGTGTCCAAAACAAATGCTTCTTTAGAGAAGAGATTGTAAGAGGAGATTGTTGGTCATCCACACCTTTAGAGTTAATCATTAAGAGTTTAATTAGTCACAAGTAGTTGCTGCCAAACTTTGGAGGTTCTTTGATTTGTACATGTTTCCCAACACAGTGGGAAGTTCTAAATTCTCCAGATATCCTGTGCTGTACCCGCCCACTGTGCCTGACACACCTCGGGAATATTTACTAAGTAGCTGCTATATCCTGAAAAATTGTGTTTATCTGTGTTCGACATGAGGGGCAATGTGACTGTCTGCGAGACTGGCACGGACTCAAGAATAAACAGAATAGACCATCCGGAGCCTGCTTTCAAAGTCCAGATTGGTCTGAGCACACTAACGTGGAAAGCACGAATTGGCCCATGTTCTTCCTCTGAATCGGGTTCTGTTTCGAACGCTAGTGACTGAATTACTCAATATTACAACTTGCCATTGGAGAATGTAGACTAGTTTTACAGTGTTTTTTAAAAAAGGCGAGGGGTGAGGGGCGAAGAAAGAGGCGGGGACTTCATTGATCTGCACATTTTAGAGAAAGCAGTGGTGTAGAGTTACATTCAAGCCACTTTAAGACAGGAAGGGCTCATTTTCATGGAAGGAAAAAAATCTAAAGATGCAATTTTGATACAAGAGGTAAATCTTTTAGAAGTTAAATCAATAAACAGAGAGAGACTTAAACTTTATCTGCCCATCTTTATGTTCCACTCAACAAATCGACTGCTGGCTTCATATAGCATACTGACACAGGAGTGCTCTCATTCCTCTCATCTTCTGCTCAGAAAGAAAGCAAATAATCACAGTTTTTGGACATTTTACATTTAGGTGTTTCATGGTGTGGGTTGATGCTGTTCTGGTTAGTGTCAGTTATACAGCATTAGTGAGAGTCCTTCTAAGCTTTTACACAGTATGTTCTACCCAGAGGTGATTCGTGTTGGAGGCAGAACTGATGCTTTTGTCTCTGTGTGTTAAAGCATATTCATACATGTGCCTAAAAACGGGGTGAGTGTGAAGCGTGGGGGTGTAAAAAGTGCAGAAATTCAGTTTATCCACCTAATATATCAATAAAATGCAGCAAATCCACCTGTCCATATGGAGCAATCTATAATTATATCCAAAACCAGGTATTTGCCTTGTGCGAGTGTGCAAGAACAGCAACTATGTACATGATGGAGACATGGGTATTCCTTGTCATTCCATGTGTGTCACTGTGCTGACATGAATTAGGGCAACCAGCTATCCTATTTCCAGTCTGCACCCTCACCCTTGCCTGTGGCGTCACATGGCCTAATCAGCGTGCTAAGCAGAATGCAACACATCCTCACAGTCGAGACTATCGAGTATATGCGCGTATTATATGCAGATATAGATGAGCATTTAGTACACAGACCTAAATACACATGCACATTATGCAATGCATTTTGTAAATACTGAAGGAACCCATGCAAAATATTACACCCAAAGCTGTAAGAGCAATCAGCAACCAGTGGTTGAAATGTTCGGAGGCATCTCAGCGTACTGCTTAAGTAGGCAACTTACAGGTACAGTACATGGGTCACTATCTTGGACGGACACTTCTGGCATCCAGTTACGTCTGCCATTATGTTTAGACTGGTACATGCATAGTTATACATACTGCTATGAGTAAGGATCACTCCTTTATATGAGGAGGAGACTAAGCCAAAATATATGAGATGCATTCCTGAGTGTCTTATTTTAGTTTGTTGCTTTCCTCTTCTATCAACACCACAATTCCAGTAATTCCGGCAACAGGAAAACTCCACAATAGATATCTTTACCAGCAAACATTTGACTTTGTCATTAATTACAGACATGCTTTTCAAAGCTCTAAATGTGTGCTGTGGAAAAACGTCTATAACATGCAAAGCAGAAAATGCCATCTGTAGACAGCATGTTTATACCGTCTGCTGTACTATTATTACTCCGCAGAGTCATTACATAAACCACTAACTTTTGTTCATTTTGGAAAATCCCAACAATATGCACATGCAAGTGCTAGTGAATGTGTGAAGAAAGGTTTCTCGGTTGTGCTGCAGATCACATTACAGAAAGGCAACAGATTGTGCAGAGTCAGAGTGCACATTAGTTGCTTTGTTTTCAACACATTTTCAGCATAAAACTACCAAATACTTGCAAATGCGAACAATCCAATTTCTCCATATGACATTTGGTAGTATGACTACTACATTACGTCTCATAACCTAGTATGCACAGTTCACTTAATACGTAAAACTGTGTAACACCAACAAAGTAGGCATTTCACCAGCAGACATATGTTACTAATTATGTTAATAATGGCTTCATTCTATTCAAGTCCAATCCAATAAGCCATTTGAGTGGGATGGTGAGCCAACTGTGACAATTCCAGGACATGAACCTGAAGCAGCTAAATGTGATTCAGCTGTCACACCTTGAACCTGCCTACATCTTAACAGTTGACTCCAAACACTTTGGATATGAACTGCACAACACAAAACAATGCAAAACAAAGCTGGTCCAGTCATTTAGAGAGAAATCCTTCCTTCTCTGGTCCCTCAGAGGTTTAAACTTGTTCTTTAATAGAGTAAATAATTCTTAGACAGAACTGATGGTACAGATGCAGCACACATACAGGACATGGCATGCCAGGGCAGCCTATTGATTTCCCTGTTCCTGTTCCTTTCTGTTCTTAGTTCATAACAGTCAATGTCAGGGTCAATGGAGTGTTACAGGCAGAGAAGCAGAAATCTGGAAAGTTTGTGATGTGGAGCATCACAAACTGGGACATATCAAACAAAGCAAGCGTTGATATTTACCACTGTGGACAGAAATGATTCTGCTCCCTGTTTTTTCCTGCAGGATTAAGTGCCTTATTTGCTGCAGAACAGCTGCAGATGATTCATTCAACAACAGAGTTGGACTAAATGCACTCATGTCAATAGAGCAAATTAAAAAAATAACTAATTCACTTGCTAGAAAATTAAGAGAATTTATTGTTTCTACTTCTAAGTCTCTTGTTTGTTGCAGAGAAAATTGATTTCCTCTTTTAATTAACTAAATTTGTCGCCCTCAAACATACACACACCACATAAGGCTTTTTGGTGCGTCAACAGTGCATGCAGAAACAGATAGAACACTGCACTCAAACCAGTTACCCAACAAGGAGAGGATGAAACAGAAATCAGTTATCACACTGTCCTGTTTACTTGCAATCCAGCGGGGCCCACTGCCAAAACAGACCTCAGCAGTTGGCACATGTTGGCCCTCTCAGCTTCACAAATACTGTAGAACCTCAACACAAATACCTCAACTGCAGTTTGTTTCTGGGCTAATAATTCAGGAGAAAGTGGTAAATGATCGGTGCAAAAACCACACACCACAAGTGCACAGACCGACTTGTGTGCAGAAGCTTAATCACACATACAGTTACATCATACACTCTGTCGTGTGCAGACACGGCACACATTTATTCATATATACTGACATAAATGCATTGCATATAAGCAGTTTATCCTCTCTTGGGGAGAATGACAACAAAACATTATTAATTTTACATAGAGGCTGTCAAGTTGTGACACAATTCTCCTACTCTGCTTGGTGCCACTATGGGGGTCCCTCAGGAGAATTGCCACTGTTCAACCAATACTATGTAAAGAATGCTAGAAGGGTCGAGAAGCTGATCTAATTAATTGGTGTAGATCCAATTTGCTCAGTGTGAAAACAAGCTTTTGTCTCGGAACACTGTTTTTTTTTTTTATTTACTTCAAAGAATTTGGCAAAATAATTTATGGTTCTTAATAGTTAAAGCGGTTTATACCGGATACTGAAGCAAATAAATTTAATTAAATGTGTCAAAACATCAACATTATTCCATTATCTTAGCATTGAAGCTAATAGCTTCATAGCAAAAACTGGAAAAAGCAAATGTTTTTGCAGTTTGGGGGCCGGTTTCACAAAGACAGATACGGACTATGGCTTAGAGATAATGAGCAAACTTTTTTTTTTTTTTTTTTTAAAGATTAATTTTGGGCCTTTTATGCCTTTATTAGATAGGACAGTGGATAGAGTCGGAAACGGGAGAGAGTGGGGAAGGACATGCAGTAAATGCCCGAGGTCGGAATCGAACCCGGGACAGCTGCTACGCCTTAGCACTTGGGTCACACGACATAACCGTTAGGCTATCGTGGCACCCATAATCAGCAAACTTTAGCAAGATGTCTAAATTTGGGCAAAGCTGTTTATCTTTTGACTATGTTAAGTTTCCTGGCTATTATGAGTTCTTAAGCCATCCAGCACCCAGAGTTTTATATTCAAGTGAATGGCCCAAACAAGAACACTAATCCAACCCCATCTGCTGGATGCAAAAAACTTGACAAGATGGTAAAAATACAAAAGAAAAGCCTGATTTGGAAAAAATGTAACTACAGTCGAAGAAACTGTTTCCTTTCTAATTGCTCGCACCACATCACCAGCAAACCACAAATTATAAATCACATCCTTCCTTTTAATCAGTTGGTGTCAGTGGTAACTAAGTGTTAACATGGAAACATGTCTATTGTGTCTGCTAATGGGGTTTACCGTGTGTACTGTGTTCATGAATCCATATGAATGACAGCCCATTTTGTAGTCTCAATATCTTAAGTGGAAATCTTTGGAACGTTCAGTCCTCCCAAGTTGTCATGTTTTTGCTAATGTTTTTCGGAAATGGCAGCTGTGGCAGTGTTTTTTTGATGAATGGTACGATATTGTAATTTACTTGTTTATGTTTTACTTTGTTATTTTATAATGTCTGAGAAAAATAGAAATATTCCCAACAGCTGTGTCTCATTGTACTTTTGCGACATCTTACATTTCCGACGTTACATTACCCACTCGTTAGCTTGCTAAATGGTTAGCCTTGCAACGACAGCAACCTATTTGTTGCTTTTTCCTAGCAACAACGTTTTCACAACTCAAGGTCAATGTCACCACTTGTCCCCTGTTGTGGTCACAAACTCACAAGGTCAATTGTTTGAAAGTTGCGTTAGACTGGGAGTAGGGTGGCTAACTTTTTAGCTTAATATTTAGTTTTAGCTTAAACTGAGTCAATCTACATTGTTGTGAAACTTAGAGCAGATTTTAAGTGGCTTAACACTACAGAATAGTCTAAAATGTCTTTGTGAAACTGGACCCGGTTTTTGTACCTAGTTTATGAATTAACACAGGCCAAAATTAACAAACTGTGCTGAGTATGTTATTTAAGAACATCACTGGCTAGCTGCATCCAAGATAATCAGTTTTATGGACATGGGTTGTTTTTTTCGACAGGTGTTAACATTTCTCACTCAAACCCGACACAGAAATCAACAACAAAGTCATATATTTGCATATATGGTTTATACAAGCACTGTGGACCTCCACTATAGCCCCTACAGTGTGTGTTACACCACCTGGAAGCCCACTACACATGAGTAGAAAGACATTCCTCGTCTCTGGTGAATCCCCTCCCTCCTCTTTCAGAGCTGAGCCCATTAGACGGACTCTGTTTGACAGTTTCATTGGACTTCACAGACAGTCGTGGAAGGTGACAGGAGGCACTGTGGGAATCCATGGCGGGCAGGGTCGAATTAGGTCCTTTAAACAGTATGTGAGGTTTTTAAATTCCCATTGTCATGGCCGTTCCTGGCTCTCGAGGGACGACTCACTTCGTCACTTTCCTCCTCGTCGTCCACGTCGAGCTGCTCGTCTTTCTTCTTGATGTAGCGCTCATAGAGCACCATGATGACACCCATCACCCAGGCCGACACGGTGCCGGCGGCAAAGATGACAAAGCCGATGACAACAAAGAAAAGGTAGTCCCAGGAGCCCAGAGTCTGGTGACATAACGTCCGTAGCTGGATGCCCACCTCGCCCAGACGACGGCCCTGCATGTCAGCAGGTGAACCACACACCGTCTGGCCCTCATCTGTCACACAAACACACACCAAGGATGGATGGTGAGGATTAATCACAGGACAGTGCAATATATCAGGAGTGCTGCGAAGTAAATAATGCAATCATGTGATGTTTATCTGTAACAATGAAATGCGTAAAAGACAGAATCCATTTTTCTTCTTCTCTCAAATATCAAAAGTCTAAGCTATTGGTGTTACAACAAATAACATATCATAAACGGGGTTTGCATGTCTTCACGCCAACAATCCAGGACACTGACATCCCTAATATACATGGCGTGAATTATTCCTTGACATTAGAAAATAAAACTTCATCAAGTCTTCATCTATGACATTTTAATTAGGAGATATCTGCTTCATCAGGACTGTGTGGGTGACAATAACTGCACATTGCTGACCATTGATTGGTGCAGTAAAATATATGGCATCACTTTTTTACCAACACACATCAAACCAGTAAGAAAAGCAACAATAAAAACACAAATATTCAAATCTGTAGCCATGGAATCAACCTTTGGGGTCACCAAATCAAGATTAGGGGACCCCAGAACCAAAAGAGAGACCATCCAGGCCTTGACAGTGACATTAGCTCAATCCCAATCTCCACGGGGTCAGCCCTATGTTCCCACAAACCAGTGGTCCCACAGCCCTATGTTCCCACATTTTTAAGATTTCTTCTTTCACTGAAAGTTTTGAAAATTAGGCCCTATGTTCCCACATGTCTCACATTTCTAATACCCCTTTACACGAAGGGAAAATGCAGATATTTCCTCGCGGTTTGGCCTCTCATTTACATGAAAACCCTGTTTTTATCTTAAGAAAACGATTGTTTCTAAAAACTGGGAACATAGGGCCTAATTTTGAAAAATATCTTAAGAATGTGGGAACATAGGGCTGTGGGAACATAGGCACGCTCCCATCTCCACACTCACAATCTTACAGAGTTTGAGGTTCAGATATTGCTGTGGCAGGTAATCTAAGCATATTTGATTATTAGGTAGGGGTTGTGTCGCCTCAATATGATTAAAGCCCTGCAAATATAAGTTTTTCATGTGTAAGGAGTAAATCTAATACCTCTGAAAGAAAATACTGAGATCAAGAGAGGGTAGAAATTATATTTTACTTTCAAAGCCTAAATGTGTTTCTGTGCTGAGCTCCTTTGCACATATTAAGCAACTTAACCTTCCTATAGCAGACATATACAAAGCCATGACATATACTTTGCATATAATTTGGAAGGATCCTTTGATGTTGTAAGAGTTACAACAAAAATGCAAAGTAACTCAGCAAGGAAAATATAATATGGCATTAAACAGAACAGCCTGCTGAATAATTCAGTCATATGACTACATTTCCTTTTGCACGGCATTTGTAAATGGCAGCAAACTGAGCTTAAGATATCCGTAACACACTCAGATTCACACAGTTGAAACATTCAAATGCAGAAACTAGCATAACAATGTTACATTTTTTTATCAGAAAACTACAATGCTTTAGGAGTTTCCGTGTTCTGGAGTCTTGAGTAGATGCTGCATTAAATTACGAAGGAAAAAATTGAGGATGAATAATTCAAAGTTCTTTTCCATGCACAGGATTAGAGAGTGACTTGGGCCTTTGTGTCTGCCTGAAACCACAGATAATAAGGTTTCTCATCAGCCGGCATTGGGTCTGACTACAACTAAGACGTAGCTGAAATCCACAAATCCCAACAAAACATCGAGTTCCCTCTCTTTCAGAAAACTGGAAGGATATACTGTAATTTCAAAGGCCTATCAGTCAAAATTAAATACACCACATGATGGGTGTTGAGCTCAGCAGCAGCTGACAAGAGAGGCATTTTTCGGAAAATAATCCTGTAGGCTGGCTGAGTCTTTTGTGGCGGTGAGCAGAAACTGCAACACAACAGCGCTGCCATTTCCATACGGCCACTGTTTTTAATTGGCTTCTGTTTTTTCAAAGCTTTTGTGCTAGGGGGAATTCCCACTGGGAGAGATCAAAAGACTTGAAAGTTTCTGCTCAGGGAACAGTTTTTCTGTAACCCTATTTCTGCACCAGCAGCCTTAAAATACACTCTTTGTTGGCATGTTTTGCTGTGAGAATGTGGTTTGTGCATCAGCTTCATGAAACCTAAGATGTGCTGCTTTGGCTCTCTGCACACTGTATGATTGGACCATCACAGAATAATTGCATAGCCTACTTATTGCATTACACATACATTAATAACTCATTAGTATTCCTGGTGGTACATATTTGTTGTTTTTCCCATCTCCTGAAAGTTAATATGTAGAATTGCATTTTCTTTGTGCAAGTTTCACAGATTCTTACTGCTTGCAGCAACTGCAGAGCTATGTCATTACACACCTTTCTAATAAAGCCTCTCATACATCTACCCACTCACGAACACCACCTGTCATTTTCCGAGAAGGAAATTTAGTTGATTTTAAGGTGGATGTTAAGCAATATGACAGAAAGTATACACAATCAGCCTTAACATTAAAACCACCTGCCTTATGCTACATGTTGACAGGATCTGTCATTTCCATACTCCCCATTCACTCTCTATGCAAGCAGCCGTGGAATGCATTCTGGTAGCAGCAAGAGAAAAGGTGACACATCACCTGCTCCTCATTTGCATAAAGTTATGGTCTCTAGACTACCAGGGGTGTCCATCTGCCACTTGTCACGTTTGGGAACTCCCAAAAATGTTTAGATTATCCCAAATGTAGAATGATTCAGCAACTGCACAGCTTATGTCAGGAGCACCTTTTGGATAACCGTTTAATTAAATATATGCAAACATTTCCAACTGAGCCACCATGTTCGACTGGATGGAAATCCAGGAGCAGACATCCTGCGAATTAATCCAATCAGTCCAATCAGGTGCATCCAGTCTGTACCCCTTTAGTGTTGGAAAACACCTTTCAATCATTTATCATGATATTATCTAGTCGTAAGCCCATTAAGCGTCCAATACTGGGAAGTACCGTGACCCCTGATGTCAAAAAACGCCCCTGTGAAAAATGTATCATAGTACTGTGTTGGCCCACCTTGTGGCCCCAAACCAGTTCTCATCAGGCACGGGACTGTTAACGGCATATCTTTTGGAGCGATTGTCATGTTCCTCAAGATGTTCTTGATGTTTGATGCTTTTTCCGTGTGGTGGGGTGCATATTCCTGCGGGGGTAGGTCAGTGACATTTGGGATTTCCATTTGCATGAGGGAGTGTGCTTGTTCTGGGACAATGTTTATTTGGGTGTCTAAGTCTCATCAACACGGATGCCAAAATCTAAGGTTTTCCAGCAGAACACCACATAGTACCAATATGATCAATGTTATTCACTTCACCTGTCAGTGGTCTTAATGTTGTGGCTGAGTACAATACTACTAAGGATCACTAGGTGACGATTCCAAATATATCTTTGCCTCCACAGACTCCCATTCTAAATGTGTCAACTTCTCTCATAAAAAAGTAAATCAGTAAATTTTTCCAACAAGTCATTGTGATATCCATCCATCCATTATCTATACACCGCTTAATCCTCTGTAGGGTCTCGGGGGTGCTGAGCCTATCCTAGCCGACTTGGGCGAAGGCAGAGGACACCCTGGACAGGTCGTCATTGTGATATGATTAGCTAAATGAACTGAATGATGGTCCTTTTGAAAATGACTTCACAACTAAGCAAATATCAAGCATCAGAGAGGTATGATCGGGTGTGACTGGTTTGATTTACATACCTGGTTTGGAGTGATTGACAGGCTGTTTAGATGAGGAGGGCCAGCAGGGTCATTCACATATACTGTACAGTGAAAACTGACTCAGGTTGGTGGGAGGTGTGATTTGACAGAGGGTGAGAGGGATCATAGTGTTGCTTTCAATCAAAATGCTTGATAATTCAATTTCATAGGATGACGGAAATGTACATATTCCTAATATTTTATTCATTCGGTGCCTAAATCTCTCCTCAGAGACGCTCTTGTGTGGCTCACAGATCAGAAAACGAGTGTGCAGCTGGAGAACACGAGGACAGTCTGCTTCTCTAAGCTCTACACCACAGAAAAATTCAAAGTCTACACTGATCCTCTCAAAGGCTGCACACAATATGCTGTTAGACTCCAGCGACAGACTCACACTCTCCTTCTTAACATAGATGCCTCCACAATCCCCCTCTACAAGATTTAACTTTTCATTCCTCTATCTGTATCCTTGCAGATTCTGTTCGTGGGTGCACGTGTTTGTGTGTTTGTATGAGCCTGACAGCGAGGAAGGAAACCCTTCTGGCTTCTCCCCCCACCCCTCATTCCCCCCAAAGGGACTGGCATCAAAGGAGAGGGCTTTCCCTCTCTCCTACCCCCATCCACTCTCTGCTCTATTTCTAGACGCTCTCCTTATATAACAGCTGAGAGAGTGCTAATCTAGCCAGGAAGGCGAGACAGAGGAGAATCTGTTGGTTCCTTCCTGCAGCTTTATTTCTCTTTCCCTCGTCTCTCTCCCTCGCTTGCTTGCTATTGATGCGTTTCCTAAACCGAGGAGACAAGCGAGCCATGTTGCATGAACCAGGTGAGACCCAGACGAGAGATAACAAGGCTTTGGAGACAGAGCTTGCAACCGAAAAGCAGCCGTCTCCAAAATGGTTAGTCTGCTGTTCCACGCCCCCAAGCACGAAAAGTGTGCTTTACCCATGTTTGTGTGTCTAAATGCGCGTATCAGTCGATGTGTACGTGCTGGTTTGTATGCATGTGAGTTTCTAGGTTTCGTCTTTGCTGTTGTCTCCTTGAAAAAGATGGACAGACTGTGTGTATGGAAGGTAGAGAATGTGTGTATCTACGTGTCCGCCTTCTCCCTCGCTGGCAGCTGTCACTGGAAGAGGCTCCACTCCAAATTAAGCTAGACAAAAGGAGATGAGCGGCAGGAAAATAGGACAGCTCTTGCAGGACTCGTTTTGGACTGAACCTAAGCTGCACAGGGACCATGGTGAACTATAGTATGTGTGTGTGTGTGTGTGTGGGAGACAGAGAGGAGCAGGGGATGCCTTTTTAGTAAGCGTGGTGGTTGTATTATAGCTATGGTGTTAGAATTATGACTGGCTTCTTGTTCAGTAAGACGCACTATAAATAGCAGCTGCCCTTTTGCATAGTGACACATCCACTAATGCACGAACATAATAACTCAAAAAGGAAGAAAGATTAAGGAATATCAGACGCATCTATCAGCTTGACAGTAATAAAACAAAAAGGTGGGGATCGATATTTGATGCTGCAACTATGATCCATTAATCACACCTGCAGCATGGTGTCCCGGTAGCTGAATATTATAGAGATTGATTAGTCATTTGGAGATAAAAAGACTATCTTGTTTTCCTCCAAGATTTGCTGAGAGCAGAACTGAATTAATGAACAGAGTTGCCAGAAGAGAAATCAAGTAGCTCCCTGCCTACGATCTTCTTTCACCCTCTTTGTTATTTGATACTCTGACTGCTGTCACGCTTCGCTGCTGTCACCTGCGTCCCACTGAAAGCTGAGAAAGGGGCCAAGTTTGCAGACTTCACCGAACTGCATATAGCGGAGTTGCGGTTTCACATGTGTACGTGGCATACATGCAGCAACATATTTTTTCCATATATTTGCATTACCACTAATGAGAATGCAGTTGTGGGAGATGATGTGGATATTATCTGTTGTGTGAATGCTCACAGAGGGAAATCCAGCAATGAGACCTCTGCATGTGTTTGCAAAGACTTGAAGCATGATCAAATAGTGACAAAAATGACATCTTATATCTTTTCCTAAACACTTTTTCTTGACCTTAACGGAAAAACTTAATGAGGACAAAAAAGGATGTAAAGGAGAATTCATGAGGACTTTAGAAAAGACCACCATGCTTCTAAAAGAATGTGACTGCACTTACAGAAGGCTACGTAATCATGCAACGGTGGATGCTGTTAAAGTGGCTCTGCTGCAGATGGTGCATCGCTTTGAATGTTCCTGCCGCAAGGAATTGTGGGACGGCATTAGCTCCGTTCCTTTTGTAAAGTATGGCCCAGTGTATCATATGTTAAAGGAGATAATAAAGGAAGCAATGAAGCACCTTTTCCTTAGCATTAAGAGAATTCATCCAGCTTTTATCATGGCTCTTACATACTTCCGGGTCACTTCTCTCAACTTCCAAAGCAAATAAACAGACCATTCAACTGCAACCATGGAGGCATTCTTTACCTGAAAGGGTCCTGGGAAAGCTTTTATTGCCATTTTGTTTGAAATTGCTTTTGATTTTTTTTTTGTCTCATTTTACTTTCTAGGCGTTAAATTAAATTTCAAACAACATCTTTCGGGTGGCCAAGTTGTGAAAAATCATCCTGGTGAATGTTTTATCATGTTGGAGTAGGATTAAAAACAGACAGGCGAAGCTGGCAACAGCTCTAGAAACAAAAAATTCCTGAGGCTCCGGAGGCTTCAGTCTTAGTGTTTGCTAACTTTTTAATGCTCATTTAATTAAAAATGTATCTGGGAATGCACAGCAACAAAGTAGGATATCAAGTTTAATTGAGGAGGGCCCTTTTCCAACCACAGAGAGTGAGAGGAGTAGGTCATGTTTTGCCTAGAGTGTGTGTGTTGTCTAAAAAAATGATATTAAAAGCATGTATTCATGATTTATCAACCAAAACACTATAGTGACAACTTATAAACACTTCATAAGGGGTGTCTCACACTAAAAAGTCACAATTAAATGTATTATTTGCTATTAAAGTTGATTTATAATGTTATTCGTGTTAGTATAAAACACTCACAGCTGAATTTCTTGCATAAAAGGTGCAAGATGATTGTTTTTTCTTCATCTTTTCAATGGATGCAGGCCATTTACTGGAAGGAGCTTCAAGCAAAAACGCCAGTCGTTTACATAACAGGGCATTATCTAATAATTAATAACTGGAGCATAGCAGTTCTTGTTTATGATTGGCTCTCTGGGGCCTGAAGGAAGTAAAGACTCATGTTTTGATGTTTGTGTTATAATAAATTAGAATAAAATATTGATAAGACCTTGGAACTTGAAGCCCTCCAGGTGGACCCACAAGCAGAGGTCCTCGTTGTCGCACTCGCAGCTCCACGGGTTCCCACTGAGCCCCACGGAGCGCAGGGCAGGCAGCGCGATCAGGGAGGTAATGTTGAGCACCGTCAGGTTGTTCCGGCTCACATCCAGCACCTGGAGGGCCGCGTTCTCCGCAAACGCGTCCGGGTGAATCTCGGAGAGCCCCGGGTTGTCCGTCATCCTCAGCATCACCAGGCTCGCCAAGGGCCCGAACGTCCGGTCCTCGATCCGGGTCAGAGTGTTGAAGGAGAGGTCCAGGTAGGCCAACTTGCGTAGGTTCCCAAAGGTGGACTCTGAGATCTCGGTGAGGGAGTTGTTGCTGCAGTCCAGGTACACCAGGTCGGAGAGGTAGTTGAGCGCCAGTGGCGGCAGCTCCACGATGCGGTTGTTGGAGATGATGAGCTGCCGGGTGGCCAGAGGCAGGTTGACGGGGAAGGTGGTCAGGTGCTGCCCGGCGCACTGGACCACCAGCTGGTCATCGCACACGCACCTGTCCGGGCAGCCGGAGGAGAGCACCGGGGACGCGACGACCCCCGTGGCGAGGAGGAGCACAACTATGAGCCGCAAGGGTTGCGCGCTTGGCTGCGGGGCAAGACGCATGACACCGCCGAGGGCTTCATCAACCCCGTTTGGACCGAGTCAGACGCAGTCACATTCTTCATTGATACATCCTCAAGTTGTCCCAGAAATGATTCCCACCGAGGTCAAACCGAAACCTCCTGCGCGTAATGTCTCAGTCCATCCTGTGCGTTGGTTCTGGATCCAGCGCGCGTCCGCCGAGTTGGACCTGACAGCCGGATGCCTTCATGCTGTTGCAGATGTCATTGATTTGTTTTGACGACAGACTATTCGCACATCTCCTCTGCTATGATCAGTTGTTCCACTACATGTTTGCCATCCTCTCGCTGTGCTGAAACTGAATCCAAATGAAAGGGGGGCGCGCTGAAGTGCGCGGCGGGTAGGG